>JASAMX010012571.1:0-11771 GCA_030248175.1 Microlaimidae sp. YZB2_3
TTCATTCATAACAAACGAATTTTGATCAAACTTTGCAGAAAGATAGCTAAGGTAGCCAAAAGCTAAAAATTTAGGTGCTAATAAAAAATCTAGCATTTTATAAAATTAATAGGGTCTTTAAAGATGTTTTTTTTTAAATTTCTTCTGAAGCACCGGAGTATAATATTTAGCCCTGGAACATCACTAACATAAACTTAAATGTTTTTGGTGGCTATAGGTGGTTACAAAGCTAAATACAATTTATAATGGTTAGTGTTTTCTGAATAAGGGTTTTTTAGTGTTAGGAAGAGGGTACAATAACTACTAGCGCCAATCATATGTAGGGGAAAATTGAGAAACAGAGAGCGACTAGTACATTTTACGGTTTAAAATATTTCAAATATTTATTGGTTCAAAATCTCGACCCCTTCTCCTCAAAAATTCTTAAAAACTTTTTTAATATTACAAAAGCAAAAACAGTTTTTGGGGATTTTTAGTTTTTTGCCGCTTCGTAGGTACGGCGCTGCTGACGCGCCTGGTTTCCAGTTTTTTAATGTTTCAATTACAGAAAATGCTTGTATTTAAAAGTTTGGAATGGACTTTTAAAAATTAATTTTAAATTTTTGAATAGTTTTACCACTAAAACATTAAAAAAAACTATGTAGGTTTAAAATTAGTTTCAAAGCTTTACTTTAGAAATCTTGTTCAACTTTATTTTTATGATTAGAAACCGATTGTTACGAAAATATTATTTTTTTGATGATCATTCTAACTATTGTGACGTTTAATTAAAAAAGCACTTGAGCACAAACTGATATATTAAAGCACTTCAACGTAGTGAAACATATCATCGTGTAGCATTTTTTATGAAGTATAGGTTTAAACTTAAGAAACTATGAAAACTAAAATTTTTTCAAATTTTATTTTTTTTCTTTGTGTACCCTCTCTCGTACAGTAAAAGACGCTTATTTAGAACTAGTCTATAGACAAGTTTTGTTTTTGAACATTTTATTCATCTTCAACGTATATATATTTTTAACAGTAAAATTTTTACACAATGACAAATCATAACATACAACAAACACAAAAACACACACGATTTTTTGTTTTATTTTTGAAATATATAGTTTTTTAAACCATTGTAACGATCTCCTAACGTTATTTATTAGCAAAAGACCTTGCATGGGTTGTTTACGCTAAGGGCCCGTTCACACCTATTCCCAGTTCCCAAATCCCAGTTCCCAGATCCTAGAAACAGCAAAAACTGGTGTTCACACCTGTTTCGCAGATCCCAGATCACAAAAAGACTTGGAACAGCGCTCCAACTGCTGGGAAAAATTAAGGAAAAGCGAGCAGACAGGCGCCTTCGCGCATATATCACAGGCGCTTAGTACACACATACAGATTTTTTTTACCTAATAATGTTGATAGTTACGTTTAGGACACACCAGCTGCCCAATATTGATTTTTTTGAAAACTTTTGTGCGCAATTATTACAACGCTCCGATTCCTTTTTTGTTTTGTTTCTTCAGGCGTGTGTACGAATATGAAACGAAAATTGTTGTTTTTTAACCAAATCAATGCTGATACAATATTTTTAAACAAATTTATTTAAGTTTTAATTTAAAAAACTAATCTATGGACCTACCTAGCATTACAAAAATTTGGGTCCGCGGTCCCACCGCGAAATCAGAATTCATTATGAAACCAATGATTTTTACAAAATATTTTTGGAAATGGAAGATTAAACAACTATATGAAAACAATTTTGAATAATTTTGTTAACTTTTGACCATTATTTAGAGCTATATTAAGCGTAACCAAAGTTTCTGATATGTAAATTTTTTTGGTTAATCAGAAAAAAAAAACATTTTGTAATGCTTAATTAAATACAAAAAACCACTAAAATTTTTCAAGTAGATGTTTTATTTGTATATAGTATTTCCAGTTTCAAAAATAATATGAAAAAATGCATTTAATTTGAGAGGAACTTTGTTTCGTGGTGGGACCGCGGACCCAATTTTTGTTATGCTAGGTAGGTCCATATTATCAAAACGTTTTTTAAATATCAATTTAAAGTAATAAAATTTTACGTTTTATTAAATTAGATATGATTTTTAGCATTTTTTGATAATTCAATTTATCACCTAAAAAACTTTTTTAAAATATTCTTTATTTGTGTTTTTAACGATTATTTTGTATTCGTACGTACGATTTTTAATTACAACGTTTCGCTTTTTGTTTTGTTCTGTTGCTTAAAGTGGGCACAAATATATACAAAAATCGTTGTTTTTTTACCAAAATCATTGCTAAAACAATTTTTAAAACAAATTTAAAAGTTTAACAGTTTTTTATAGTCTAAAAAACTAATTAATATAATCAAAACAATTGTAAATTATTAATTTATTCACAAAAGTAAGAAAGTTTTGTGAAAGAAAGAAAAGTTTTGTGTTTTATTACACTAAACTTTTTTTTACAATTTTCTTTTGATTATTCAATTTAGAACATTTAAAAATCATAAAATTTTTTTTGTTTGTTTTGTTTAAACAAATATTTTGTGCTGTATGTTCGATCTTAACGCGCGTTATTTGACTAAAACAACCCCTGTGAGCGCGAGTTTTTATCCCGATAAACAAACAGTTGTGAAAGGGCTGTTTCTGGGATCCGGGAACTGGGATCTGAGAATTAGGATCTGGAAACTGGGATCAGGTGTGAACAGGGCCTTAACCTATATTTATAAGTTTTGTAAAAAAAGCGGTAGAAAACCACCAAAAATTCTACCTAAATCCTGCAAAAAAATATTTGGCTTTGGTAGTGAAACCCCCCACAGCCGCATCTGAATATCACCATGATAATTGGCGCTTGATAGCCGTTCTTGAAACACTAAAGAGGGAGTTCAAATTTAATGTTTTTAGAAGGAAGTTTTTTTAAAATACAGATTTTTAAGGGCACACATTTAAACTTTGGACTTGTCCGCAGTTTTTTGTTGTAATTAAAAGTTTATTGCAAACCCATGGACATCCCAGTATGGACAGAAAGCTACCCTACGTCTATAAACATTGAAAAATCAATTTTAAAATTTTATTTAATGCAGCAATTGAAATTTTGCTTAAAAATATATGTTATTGATGGTGCCGAATCTGAATATCACCCTGATAATTAGCGCTTGATAGCCGTTCTCGAGATATTAAAGGGGGAGTTCAAAATCCCCCATACAAAACTGCGATTTTTACCGATTTTTGACCATAGCTTTAGATAGATTTTTTCTATAATATAGATTTTTTAAATTTGGACTTGTTCGCAGTTTTTTGTTTTAATTCAATATTTATTGCAAAGCCATGGACATCCTAGTATGGAAAGAAACCTATGCAATGTGAATAAACATGGAAAAATCAATTTTAAAGTTTGCAGTACCTAAGCCTAAGCAAAACTTAAGCCAAATACTAAGCAAAACCTAAACCCAAGCCCAAGCCTAAGCTTAAGCAAAACCTAAGACTAAACACAAGCCCAAGCCCAAGCTTAAGCAAAACATAAGACTAAGCCTAAACCTAAGCCTAAACAAAACCTAAGCCTAAGCGAAACCTAAGCCTAAGGAAAACCTAAAAAAACAAAAAAAATTATTAATGATAAATTTTCATTAAACGGTATGTTTTCAAGGATTGAAAATAAACCATCACTTTTGCCTAAGCTGAAAAAACCCACTTGGCGACCTTAATCAAAACAACAATCAGCCCGGCGATCTTAATTTAAACAACAATCAACCCCTCAGTGATGTTAAACTTAGAAAAGAACTATGCAGCCATCATAAGATGGCGATTTAATGTGCTGCAGTGACCTAGTGCCAATCAAATTAAAAAAATGTATTAAAAATAACAGTGCAAATTTCTACCAATTAACTTTTTAAACAAAAAAATCAATTTAATATTCTTTTTAAATATATTCCCTTGCTTATGTTTACATATCAACTCTTTTATTACAATCAGTATCATATTTTACTAAAATAAAAATTCATTCATTATATTTTTATTTAATTAGTTAAACGTCCGTACATGGGTTTTCCATGAATAAATGAACTACTGTATAAATGGACTGATACTTTTTTTGAATAGGGTTATTTTACGGTACTCTCACCGTTATGTGATGCTTTGCATTTACGTTTTATAAACGTTAAAAACTGCACAAAAGTATATATTTTTATTTGATAACCAAAAAAACACGTTATTTAAAGGAAAATAGTCTTAAAATTAAAAGTGAAAATAGTGAAAAAAGCCCATTTTGTATGGAGCTTCTTGGACTCTCTCTTTAATATCTGGAAAACGGCTAATGAGCGCCAATCGGCATAGTCATATCCATATCCGCCATAAATAAATACATATATGTGAATGCAAGATTTTCCTTATCTCGGTGGAGGTGTTATACTGCACTAATACCTATTTTTTTTTTTTTTTAACTGTCGTTTTTTTTATTTTTTTCTGATCTAAAATTAAATTCAAATAATAATTAAAATATTAATTCATTGCGTTATTTTTATAAACAAAAAACGGTGTGGGTATTGCTGTGGCAAATGAGTCTGTTAATCCAACCTTAAGGTTTCTCCGGACAGTTTTTATTGCAGAGCGTTCAGTAGTAAACCAATTGCAATAAACAGCAAAAATTACCCATTTTTATTTACACACAATTTACTTTTGAATTATTATACTTATAGAGTATTATAATATTTTAAGATATTCAAATGACGAAAATTTGACTAATTGGCGAAAAGCAGGCAACAAATCCTGATTACAATAATGATATTTTTTTGAATTTATGTTAAATAAATTTTTAAAATTGTAAAAAAATTAAAAAAAAACTTTATTAAAATTTAAAAAAAAATTGTGGCCAAATATGTTTTATGTGGGAATCGATCTCGGGACCTTTCAAAAAATTTGACGACGTGCTAACCGACTATGCCACTGCTACCATGGAGTGATGAGCTCTAAAAACAGTTTATAAACCACCCTTCTGAAAAAAATTGATAAAACGCACGACGCACGACAGAACTATTTATGCGTTAAAAAATACAAAAGATGTTATGGCCTTCCAAAAATTATAAATTTTAATAGAAATATACTATCTGGAGCTTTAGAATTTACCAAATTCAATAAAATCGAAGTTTCACCGAAATTTTGGATAAATTAACCCCCATTTTTCACGGAAAATTCTTTATTAAACCATAAATACAACAATATTCAGTTTAATTTCTACGTACGTGAAAGAGGGTAACTGTGTCTCTCTATTGGAAGTATTTTTTAAATAAATAGTGTGTAGTAAATATTTTTAAGGGTTTTAAAAAAATTTCATTGCAATTTGATTTTTAATATCAATTATTTCAATTACTTACAATAATATAATCAATGTTCACTATATAATCGTGATATTTCTGCCTTTTTAACACTCATATAATTTTTTTAGTGAAATATTACTGTATTTCACGAGATCTGGTATGCCAAAAATGGCGATTTTCCATACTTAAGAAAACTGTCCGGAGAGACCTTAAACAGTATAATATTTAACATATATTCTAACGATATAGATTTACATTAATTATGTCAACCATAAATAAAAAATTTCGCTAATAATTTTTTTTTAGATATAGACCGTCTGTACAAAATATATTATTAAAACTTTTACAATAGTTTATTTCGGCAACGAAATTAGAAAATTAAAATAAAGCAGATGCGACTTTAGTTTATCAGCCTATTTTTTTAAAAATTCAATTCAAAAATGGTAAACTATCTTTGAAAATGCTTTAAAAATAGAGCGAGAAAAGGGGGTAAATTTACCTAAGAGTATGTTTACACAGAAAAAAATATGGACTTGTCTGAGACGCAAATATGTGAATTGGCATTTGATTTGTGCAGTTGCTTATATTAATTTTTTATACCGTAAAATAGTTAACACTTTAAAGTTGTAGTTGTTTTATAGTTCGATGCAATGGAAATTAAAAAAATATACTCACAAACAGCAATGATTGATAATCTTGAAATCATCACTTTTATATATTTATAGTGTGTTTCTTACACCTACAAAAGAATATAATATTCTAAATTAAAAAGTGGAATGTAAGTATGACTTTTTCAATAGCAATTGCATTAGAATGTAGTAGGACTTTAATTTTGTTGTGTGATTAATTCACTGTATAAAAAATCATTATCATATGATCTAATTGTTTTTATTAAGTGAGCAACTGCACAGTGCACACAAATGATAATATCCTATGCTCTAAATATGTTCACTACAGGCTAGTCCAAACTTTTCTGTCTTGTCTATTCTTAGAGCATAAGTACTAATACTTTATTCTTCACCTATGTCATAATTTATTGGCGATAATGATGTCTTAGTCAATAATGTTGTGAAAAAAAATCTACTTTTGCCAAAAAACTTTTAGGTTTTTCAATTTATTTTCGATATAAATCATCACAATTTGCGAATCGAACGTAAGTTAATCCAGATGGTATTAAAATACTCCCGGGTGATTTCAAAGCAATTTGATGTTGACTGTCCATGCCACTCGATGTTAATTTTGAGCTTTGTTGATTATTAAATTCTTTTTTATTCAAATTCGAAACAGTTTGTTCATTACCGGTGTACTGAGCAGTGATTTCGTTCCTAGTTGATTCATCTAAACATTATAGTTTTTAATTCATGAAAAATTATTATATTACAAATTTTTTGTTTTCGATCTATGGAAAACAAACAGAAATACATTTTTTTTAATTTTGATGTAAGCTTTAGAAAAAATTTCTGAGCATACATTAAACACAGTAAAAATGTCAGATTATATCGTTGGCGGAGGGGTGCAGTTATGGTGAACATAGTGCACTTCTGCGCCAATAAGGTACCACCCTCCTCCGCTCCCACTCCCACAGAAAAAATGGATCATGTATGCGCAAACATATAGTAGCCAAGTGATTATTTTTGGTAGAAAGGTGCAGTCAAATGGGATACTAGTGAATATTGGCGCGGGCAATTTTACAGATTTTGAACATTAAAATTCATTATTTTTTTTTAAATTTTATTATTAATCAAACAAAACCTTGGTACAAGGTCTTTAGAGCCACAACCAGGGAACTTGGAGCCATGAGAAATTTTTGGGAACTTGGAGCCACAAGCAATGGGAACTTGAAGCTTTTAAGAAAAAATTGGTTTGGGGTTAGATTTAGGTTTCGCTTAGGCTTATTTAAACGTTTTAGCGATTTTTACTTTTGGCTCCAAGTTCCCCACTTACGGCTCCAAGTTCCCTATTTTGGCTACAAGTTCCAGATCCAAGTTCCCAAAGCTCTATCGACCCTAAATCCAAAACCTTTGCACTGTCACAAAAAATTGCCGTAGCTTTGAAAAGATTTTTATAAAATTAAAAAAGACAATTTTACACCGGGCATATGCTTTAAAATTAAAAACTGTAAACACATATAAAATTGTATGTAGACGCATATGTACATTTAAAAGGTAAATGGCTTTATTTTAATTGGTATTCATACGATTATTTATCATTTTTTTAAACAATAAAAAATACAACCCAGATAGAAAAAGACACAGCAATGTAAACATGCTTGTAGTAATTTTCGAAAATCACGAAATTACAACTTTTTTATTACTAAATAAAAAGAATAATTTTTTTTATTTGAAAGAAAAAAAAAGTTATAGATGTGAACAGTGACAATTTCCTGATTTTTACAGATTGGTGTGAGCATAATTTTTTCACCAAAAACGAACAAATTTTTGAATAAATTACCAGGTGTTTCAAAAATATCTTCAGGTTCAGAAACTGTGGACTGAACTCCAGTTTTTCCTTTTTGTTTTTTATGATTTGATTTTTCAGGATTGTGCTGCCGTCGAATTCTCATTTGTTTTGCCACAATATCTCGTCGGTTTTTAACCAAGGAACACTATAACATTATTATAAACGTTGAAAAAATAGGATGCTTTTATTTTGCAGTAACACTACAATTTTTGGGACCGGGACGATTCGCTCCCGCCAATTCGCTCCCAGACAATTCGCTCCTAGGACCATTCGCTCCGGGATAATTCGCTTCTGGGACAATTCGCTCCCGGGACAATTCGCTCCCAGACAATTCGCTTCTGGGACAATTCGCTCCTGGGACAATTTGCTCCCGGACAATTCGCTTCTGGGACAATTCGCTCCCGGACAATTCGCTTCTGGAACAATTCGCTTCCGGGACAATTCGCTCCCGGGACAATTTGCTCCCGGGACGATTCGCTCCTGGGACAATTCGCTCCCAGACAATTCGCTTCCGGGACAATTTGCTCCCGGGACAATTCGCTCCCGGGACAATTCGCTCCTGGGACAATTCGCTTTTAGGACAATTCGCTCCCAGGACAATTCGCTCCCGGGACAATTCGCTCCCAAGGCAATTCGCTCCCACCAATTTGCTCCGGGACAATTTGCTCCCGAGACAATTCGCTCCCAGGACAATTCGCTCCTGGGAAAATTCGCTCCTGGACAATTCGCTTCCAGGAAAATTTGCTCCCGGGACAATTCGCTCTTGGGACAATTCGCTCCCGGGACAATTCGCTCCTGAACAATTCGCTTCCGGGACAATTTGCTCCTGGGACAATTCGCTCCCAGGACAATTCGCTCCCGGGACAATTCGCTTTTAGGACAATTCGCTCCCAGGACAATTCGCTCTTGGGACAATTCGCTCCCAGGACAATTCGCTCCCGGGACAATTTGCTCCTGGGAAAATTCACTCCAGGACAATTTGCTTCCAGGACAATTCGCTCCCGGACAATTCACTCCTGGGACAATTCGCTCCCAGGACAATTCGCTCCCAGGACAATTCGCTCTCGGACAATTTGCTTCTGGGACAATTTGCTCCCAGACAATTCGCTTCCGGGACAATTCGCTCCTGGGACAATTCGCTCCCAAGACAATTCGCTCCCGCCAATTCGCTCCTGGACAATTCGCTCCTGGGACAATTCGCTCCTGGGACAATTCGCTCCCGGACAATTCGCTTCCAGGACAATTCGCTCCCAGGACAATTCGCTCCTGGGACAATTTGCTTCCGAGACAATTTGCTCCAGAGACAATTCGCTATTGGCATTTTTAATAAACTCGATTCTTTTAAAGTAATTCATTCAGACGAAATTAATGATTTTTTAGTTATTGTTTGTAAAAATGATGAGTAATTTATACAATGATTTAATTGTCATATAAACTAACCTATATTTTGTTAGACTCACATAAAAATAAATGAGCATAACGGAATGCTTAGTTTTTGTGTATTATATTGTAATTATAAAAACAATGTTTATTATATCCATTTAACAGTTTTTTATATTCCATTACTAACCAAAACAATTTCTTTAAAAGGCACATAAGCAACGTTAAAAATATGAGAAACAACGCATTAAAATTAACAATGAGATCATATGAATGCATTTAAATAAGACAACAGTTTTAATTTGATTTGAAAAAAACTAATAGCTAAACTCATGATTAAATCGTTAGTTTAAATTAAATCAATCTTGATTTGCTAGTTTAAAGGTATGCTTAGTTTTTGTGTATTATATTGTAATTATAAAAACAATGTTTATTATATCCATTTAACAATTTTATTATTTTATTTTATTAATTTTTAATTTAATTTAATTTTATTATTTAATCATTCGTTCGCAAAAACAGCCAACTTGCACCATATTAAAGTGATTTTAAAAACCAAACTATAAATTCATTCCGATGTAAACAAACATTAGTGGTGTTATCAGAATATGACATATTTTTTATTTATGGTTATCTGTATTTTTTAATTTTATTAATTATTAGATATGAAACACAAGAAAATATAAAAATCATTGTATTGCTAATTAAAACTAAACTTGAAAAATGTTCTGAGAATAGAGCAGGAAAAAGGGACGATTTCTCCCTGGGCGTATGTTCAGAGTTCAGATAGTAAAGATGTTGACGAGTCTGAAAACTCCGTACTAACCCTAGGAAGTTTCAGCTTATTTCTCTCCTAAGTTCATAAATAATTAAAGAGCAGTACCAGAAGATAATTGGTCAAATTTTATTTGGAACATTTTTTAAATTCAAAAAAAAAACAGTCCTAAAAATGCGGATAAAATAATTTAAAGCATGTTTTGAAATTAAAAATTAAAAAAAACTGAGCGCTGCAGAGCCAAGCAATGAACCCGGCGGCGAATTGATGCATGCATATAACACGGTGGAAATTTACAAAACACAAATAATATCTTTATTAATTATAATTATTTATATTATTTCTGCACCGAAGACTTAAGAACCTTAAAAAATTGATAAAAAAAGTAAATAGTTATAACAACAATGAAAAAATAAATATTTTAATCAATACAAATCTGCTTAAAGTTTATTTCATATAACATGTAAAACATGAAAACTCATTCACAAAATTTAATTTTTTTTTTAATTTTCACAAACGCTTTTAAGATTTTCACATAAATTTTATCCCAAAATGTGTGAAACATTATGGCGTGATATGTAATGGTGTGATATTTTGTTTTTTGCTTTGCTTTTTATTAAGATATTATTATCTATTATTGATATGTCTTCTTCATGTTAAGCTGAAACTAAATATTGTATTAATTTAAAACAAAAAAGCTTAGCCTTTCTGGAATTGGAGTTTTTTTTTTTTGAAAGTTATTTATATCTGTATATAAGAAATTCGGCATTTTGAAACAGGTTTCATAAAAAACAAATTGCGTTTGCAGCAAAAAACTGTTAATGCCAAGTTTTTTAATAAATTCTTGATTATTGCAAGAATTAGTTTATATTTTAATACAACTTATTTTTCTTATTGTGGAAAATTTTTTGGATTATAGGTTAGCTGACTTAATTTCGGCCAGCTTTTTTAATTTTTTTAGGTAAGGTTTTCTGATTTTTTCAATCGACCCGAAATTTGGTCTAAAAATCGAACGATAGCTATTTTTGTTATTCTAGTACAAAATTTTAAAATTTCTGTTACCTTCAAGATCAGTGGAGGTTTAAACTTTTTTTATAGTGCCCGAAATTAAGGCGCGAGCCATTAACTTCGGCCACCTAGAAAAAACTGGCTCTGAACAATGACGACGATTAATTCAATGTACACGTTATATACCAATTACGTTTAATTCTTCTCGAGACCTTTGTGTACATTGAATTAACCGTCGTGATTGTTCATAACTATTGCCAAAACGAACAATAAAAATTTTCAAAGGTTGCAAATTTATCCTTAGGTATTGTTTTTGGTACATATAACTTAATTTTTTCCCGCTTGCAAACAAATCATTCTATAAATTACTCATCATTTTTACAAACAATAGCTAAAAAATCATTAATTTCGTCTGAATGAATTACTTTAAATGAATCGAGTTTATTAAAAATGCTGGTAGCAATATGGGCAGGGAGCGAATTCTCCAGGGAGCGAATTGTCCCTAATGAAGTAGATTTGATAAGATTTGCGTTTATAAAAACTTCCGGGAGCGAATTGTCCCGGGAGCGAATTGTCCGGGAGCGAATTGTCCCAGGAGCGAATTGTCCGGGAGCGAATTGGCGGGAGCGAATTGTCCCCAATTCACAATTTTTAGACGTTTTCACTAAGTTTTAAGAATCTTAAGTGATAGAGAGGTGTATTATTATTTTGTATGATAAAAACTTCTGGAATAATAACTGTTTTATTGTCGCGTTTGCATTAATTCTTGAGAATTTTTTAAACTTTTTCAAAATACAATTTTTAGTCATAAAATGTTTTGATTTGTGGTTAAATTTTATCAACACT
>JASAMX010012573.1:0-2500 GCA_030248175.1 Microlaimidae sp. YZB2_3
CGGCTGCATTTTAGCTGTCTAATTAATGGGTGACCTGGTAGAAATCGAGATAGACAAATTCAAAAGCAATTTTTCTCAATTTTAAAAGTGATAAAATATATAAAAATTTATTTAAAGAGTTAAATGTAAATCGCTTATATATAGGAGGGTATTGATCATCAATATTTTAAGATTTTATTAAAAGTCTCTCATTTTTTAATAAGATTCTTTATTTCAATCATTAGTCATTATTCTAAGAATTTGAATACTTTTTTGAGCATTAAAAATCATTTTGTAAGTATTTTATTTACAAGATTAAGGTTTGACATTAGATGTTCATTCATGAGACGTATACAATAAATATTAGAGTTATTATAATATTATTGAAACCCTCAAAAATATAAAAACAAAAGAAGTTTCGGCTATGTGTACAGTAAAATTTTTTAACTAAATTTTAAAAAAAGAAACTTATGATACGTTTTACTTTTTTGGCGCAAGCTACTTTCTGTGCACACACCAAAAATTTTCTCGCACAGCGATATTTTGTACACCAAATTCGTTTTTCCGACATGTTTACAAAAACGCCGCGTACAAAAAATTAGCAGGAATCAGTAATATTGCCTATTAAATTCGCTCATGTGTGAAGAAATTCTATGAAAGAAAATTGTAATACTAACTATGCTCTTTGGAAAGATTATATTCTTACTTTTATTTTTATGTGTTATTGACACTGTTTCAAAATTTAGTGATGTTAATACATTTTTTTCAATAAAAAAAATTCAAGTTGATTTTTTGTTTTTATTTCAGCATTTTTAAATTTATTGCCGAAACTACACTGGTATTCATAAATTTCGGGTAGGGTCTATTCGGACTGGGTCCGCTTGTTTTGGGTAGGAAAACCCTGCGGAGTCAGTTCACTTTTTTTAGCGAGTTTAATATTTTTATACAGCCCAAAAGACACCAAACTTAAATTTTATAATAGTAATTGTGTAGTCTATAATAGTAATTGTGAGTCTTCTACCCATGCTAATAATGAGAAAACTAACAACAACAACAAAATATATGCTGTTGACCCTATTGATAACCGCAAAATTACAATTCTTATTCAAAAGCTTACAAAAGATAAAACCAAATCTTGTAATGAATCAAGGTGTTCAGTGTGTCCCTTTATTAACAAGAATATCACTGTTACTTCTTATGTGTGACTCAAAAAGACATTTTGTGCAATATTAATCAAACATACTTTAAAAACACTCGCATGAACGTCATATATGCCATAACTTGAAAAAAATGTTCAATGCAATATGTTGGTGAAACTAAATCGCAAATTAAAAACTCGGTTTAGCGAACATAAATATGATGTTATTAAAAATAATAAAAACAGTTTTCTAGTAAAACATTTTAACTTAAACAATCATTCTGTACAGCATATGTCAGAAGCAAATTTTAGAAAAAATTGAAGGACCTAAAAATATTCTTATAGAGCGAGAAGATTTTTGCAGCACGTGCTCTTAATTCAGCTTTTCCATTTGGACTGAACGACAAAATCAGCAGATGGTAAATTAGATCAACAAGCAAAGACCCTAGAAACTCCAAAAATAATCCATTTCAGCATAAAATTTCTGAGCTACAACAAAATCCTGAAACGTAAAAAATAAAAGTAAGAATATAATCTTTCCAAACAATTGTCCAGTTGTACAATTTACTTTCATAGAAAAACTCACACATGAGCGAATTTAATAGGCAATATTACTGATTCCTGCTAATTTTTTGTACGCGGCGTTTTTGTAAACATGTCGGAAAAACGAATTTGGTGTACAAAATATCGCTGTGCGAGAAAATTTTTGGTGTGTGCACAGAAAGTAGCTTGCGCCAAAAAGTAAAACGTGCATCATTTCTTTTTAAAATTTAGTTAAAAAATTTACTGTACACATAGCCGAAACTTCTTTTGATATCAACAATGATATTATAATAACTCTAATATTTATTGTATACGTCTCATGAATGGACTTCTAATGTCAAACCTTAATCTTGTAAATAAAATCTACAAAATGATTTTTAATGCTCAAAAAGTATTCAAATTCTTAGAATAATGACTCATGATTAAAATAAAGAATCTTATTAAAATAGACTTTTAATAAAATCTTAAAATATAAATAATAAATACCCTCCTATATTGAAGCGATTACATTAACTCTTTAAATAAAATTTTATATATTTATCACTTTTTAAAATTGTAAAAAAGTGCTTTGAAATTTGTATTCTTAGGGGTCCTTACCCCGGTTCGCCCCGGTTGATTTGACAGCTAAATTGCCGGGGCCGGGGCCGGGGTAGAAAAAAGTGCCGGGGCCGGGGCCCCGGTCGATCGCTATGTCCAACAGGGTAAAACTTATGCGGCCCGGACAGTTTTACACTTGTGAGTATATATGAAGTGAAATAAAATGAATAAATGGCTATTATAATGGCTTCCTCTCCATTTTAACTCGCCGAATTAAAATGACTACTATGCCATTTTAATGGA
>JASAMX010012573.1:7500-17171 GCA_030248175.1 Microlaimidae sp. YZB2_3
AGCTTACATACAATGTTCACACCTCAGCTGTCTTCCAGTTTTTGACGTATTTTACCACGTCGTTACTCTGACATAATGGGTCGAAAGCGTCGTAAAATACTCGTAACTTTGACTCTTTTTTTTATCTTAACACATAAATAATCCAAACAAAATGAGTCACGTTGATTTTATACTGATTGTGACTCTTTGTCTAAGTAACGACCAGTTAATTTAAAAGATTTTTAGCTATTTTTTTTAAAGTTGCTAATTTTTTTCTTGGGAAAACAAATGTTTATTCTAATAATTACAGTTTTCAATCCTTTCATTAGCGGGCTGGAGAAAACTTACCTAGATTTTTTAATGTGGTTAAAAACCCATATATTTACCCAGATTTTTTAATGTGGTTTTACGTTTTTTGAGCTAAAGAACGATTCTATGTATTGTCTCGTATGTGATAACGTTTGCGTTAGACTTCAAAAGAATTTCACTAAGCATCTGATAATGAAATTTTCACTAAGCATCTGATAATAAAACTACTACTGTATTCGGTAAAAAATTACCAACTAGTTTCGAAAAATCAACCAAATATTTAGTTAAAAACACAGAATAATTAAATTTAAAAAATACTAAAAGTTAGCAAAAAAGTACAGAAACCTGTAAAAGCACCTTCTTTCTTTATTAGACTCCCCGGTTTATTCGTATGGAAATTAATGTTTTTTTTAGTGTGACCTTATACAATTGGTGTTAATTAAAAAGAAAAAAAACCTACACTTTATATTAGTTTACTGCACTTTTAGTTCCTTTTTTTTCAGGTATGAGCAGATGATTTTTTTAAATTTTTATAAAAATTGAATGAAACCGTTAAAATAAGGTTTTAACAAAATTTAAAGACAACTACAGCCGCAAATGATTAAGAAGCAATAAATAAAGATATGAATCTTAAAAATTTTATATCAAAAAAAATTTAATTAAGCTAAAATTTTACAGTTCGAAGCCAAACACCAAAAAGCGGCCGACCGTTTTGTGTTGTAGGACAAAATACAAATTAAAAAATATGGAATTCATCAATTTTTAGGTTTAAAGATACGAAACTTTAAAGTTTTTTTCTGATATAAGCACTATTGTTTTTAAAATGTTAGTATAAATTTAATTAAACCTTTTTAAATACTTACCGGAGGTTTTTTAACCAAGATTTTTAATAAATATATAATTAATTATGCCCAAAAAAGCAAAATATTTTCTTTTTTCAACTTTAAACAAACAATATTTAACTAATATAATTAAAAATAGTTAAAAAATTCGAAAAAAAGAGCACCGCACGTTAAAGATAGGAGTAAATATGGCCGACAATGAAATTGACATATGAGTGTAAACAAGATGTTTATAACAAGTCTTAATTTTACGAAAAAATTAGTAAAAACCTACTAATTGCTACTACAGTTTAGTAATTTATAATCTACTAAAAAAATTAGTTACGTTTTTTTACTAACTTCTTTAAGAGAGTAATTAATTACGCAACATGGCTCAACGTGGCTCACAAATTACTCAACATTAAAATAAACACTCACTTTAAAATAGCTTGGGTGTTATTATTATTAAAGTAAGAAACACAAAGGATAAAACTTTTATTCCGGAAATCATATTGTAAAGCTTTCGAAAAAGGCACTTGTCATCTTTGGTACAGCAGAAATTCTAAAACACAAAATTTTGAGATTTTTTAAAATAAAAAGTAGCCCGTGTCAGCCATATGGCTGACAAATAATTTTTTCCGCATTTTTTATATTCATTTACTAATTTTTTTTTCAAAATTCAACCCTTTTATGCCATTCCCGTCACTGTAATACTTCAGTTACCCACTCTAAGTTTAGTTGGGCAGAAGGGTTTTTCCCTTTTATGGTGAAAATATGTTGTCTAGCATAAAGATGTCCCTGTTAATTTTTTACTAATTTCAACCACCTTATGATGCTCCCTGAACTATAAGGCTTCCCATAATTTCTCATTTATCCTAATTTTTTCTGTGGTTGGGGAGGAAGGTTCTTCCATCTTTGGTAAAAATATGTTGTCCAATATAAAGATGTCCATGTTATTTTTTAAAATTTTAACCCATTTATGACATTCTCCAGACTGTAAGCTTTGCAATGATACCTTATTTAGCCCAATCCGTTTTGTGGTTGAGAAGAAGGGTCCTCCCTTTTTTTCACCAAAAAAGGGAGGACCCTTCTTTTTTGTTAAAAATGCGTTGTCCAGCATAAAGTTGTCCTTGTTATTTATTTTTTTAAAAATTCAACCCTTTTATGACATTCCTTGAAATTCAAGCTTTGCAATGATATCTTATTTAGCCCAATCCTTTTTGTGGTTAAGGAGAAAGGTCATTCCTCCTTTTAGTAAAAAAAACGTTGTCCAGCATAAAGATGTCCATGTTCATTTTTCCAAAAACATGATATTTACATTTACATTGGCTTTACATTGGCGAATTACTCTTACCAATAAGTTTGAGCCAATTTGAAGATAATTTTTTTTTCAACTTTCAAAGTCCATAGGGCCCTGTTTTTGTCATTTAGCCCAATCCTTTTGCTGGTTCTGAAGGAAGGTCGTTCCTTTTTTTAGTGGAAAAACGCTGTCCAGCATTAAGATTTTCATGTTAATCTTACCAAAAAACATGACATTTTGGTTTTACATTGGATAATTACTCTTATCAATAAGTTCGAGCCAATTCAAAGACAAAAAATTTTCACTTTTCAAAATCCATAGGTTTCCCCTTTTTGTGAAAATGTTTTGTCCAGGCTAAAGATGTCCGTGCAATTTTTTTCTAAATTTCAACTTCTTTGCGACATTTTACGGACCGTAAGCTTTGCAATGATATCTCATTTAGCCCAATTCCTTCTGTGGTTGGTGAGCAAGGTAATTCCCTTCTTTAATGAAAAAACGTTGTCCAGTATAAAGATGTCCATGTTCATTTTTCCATACTCATAATATTCTGGCTTTACATTGCCTAATTACTCTTTCCGATAAGTTTGAGCCAATTCTGAGTCAAAAAATTTTTTAAATTCCGAAATCCATAGGGTCCCCCCTTTGGTGAAAACGCGTTGTCCAGTATAAAAATGTCCATGTAAGTTGTTTCAAAATTTCTACCCCCTTACGACGTTCCCTGGGGTATAAGCTTTCCAACGATACCTCATTCACCTTAATCTGTTGGGTGGTTAAAGAGGAGTTAGGCAACACACAGACTCACAGACAGACAGACACAGACACACACAAACATTACTACGTCTATTTATATATAGATAGTTACGAAAAGTCAGATAAAACTATCACAAAAAATACAAAACATACACAATATTAAAATATAAAAAATATATAAAAAGATTCAAAAATGCGAGAAAATATATTAAAAACAAATAATTGAACACTAGAAATAGCCTTGTTTATAACAGGTTTATTTTCTTTTATACATAATGACTCTTTTATTTTAAGACAGTATTCGCTAGTGGCTGGAGTTACAATACAAAAATTATTAATTGAAGGCGCGTCTTTTATACACTGACAAGACATTAAATGGTCATGAACAGCTGATTCTTTGCTTTGCAAACTACACCCGATTCTTGCCGAGATTCCTATATGGTCTGAAACTCGGGTCGAAAAACGGCGGACAATTTGTTCAATGTACACGGAATCGCATCCGGTACACTGATATTTGTAACATGTTAAAAAAAACTAGTTTTGGTGTACGAAATATTACTCACTGTGCGAGGAATTTTTTGTGGGGTGCACAGAAAATAGCTTGCGCCAAAAAGTCAGATGTGCACCATTTCTTTATAAATTTAGTTAGAAAATTTTCTTTACACACAGCCGAAAATTCTTTTGGGATATCTAATCTTTTATATAAAATATACAAATGGTTTTTAATGCTCAAGAAATCTTTAAATTTTTAGAATAAGGACTTATGATTAAAATAAGGAATCTTATTAAAATAGAGTTTTAATAAAATTTTAAAATATAAGCATAGCAAATATCTTCCTGTTAAAGCGATTACATTAGCTTTTTGGATAAAATTTTATACAAGTATCACTGTCAAGAATTGAAAAAAGCGCTTTAAAATTCGTATTCTTAGGGGTCCTTACCCCGGTTTGCCCCGGATGATTTGACAGCTAAATTTCCGGGGCCGCGGCCCGTGCCCCTGTGGATCCCTAATTATGATGCTTCTGTGGTGATTTTGATAGTTTCTGGAGAAAATTCAAAGTTTGGTCAAAAAAGTCTCGAATGAATAGAGAAAGTCAAATTTATCACTTTGAACTTGGAAATTACGTAAAATGAGTGTTATATTTGAAACCGGTACACGATTTTGTTACTAAAACCGCTCTTGATTGTGAAAAATTTAAAATTTGAAAAATGTCACTTTTTGTTAATAATAAAAACAAAAAAAAAACCCGTAAAACTGGGCCCATTATAAATGCAACTTTAAATTTTCGCATTAGCGGTCGTTTTTCATTAATTTTTGCGCCAAAAATAAAATCTTTGGAGCGAAGAAACATTTTTTTAATTTTTGGACGTTTTTTTTGGTAAAAATTAAGATTGCTCGGAAAAGCAGATATAAAGAAAATGGTACTTTTTTTGAAATAAATTTTTACACAAGACTACCAATACCTAGGGCTAAATTGTGCAAAAAAGAACGATATTAATATTTATGATCATATTATTTATGATAAAAAACGATTTGTAGTGCTAAAATATCCCAAAATTTTCTGAAATGGCCAAATTTAGGAAGGTGCTTCACCTAAATGACGGGCTTAAAATGGACTAAGACACTGCTCATTGATACACTCAAGATTTGAATTAAAGAATAATATTGATGTGAGCCCAAATGCTCACAATCAATTTTTTTGCGTGTCAAGCCAATTTCTGAATATGATTCTTAACAACAAAACCATTAAAATTTTTTACTTAAGCGGTTTAATAAAAAAGATAAAAACCTGTATTTTAATAATTATTACTTAATTCGGAACTTAATTTGGAATTAGCAAATTACTTAATTTGGAACCCAAATGCAAATTTTTCAAAGACAAAAGTTGGTTTATTTTTTTCTTTTGTAAAAAGGTGGAATTAACAAAAAAATTCTGCGTTTTTATTTCTTTTTTTAACATCATTACCTCACGATTTTAATTGGTCCCCTTATGTCTGCATGTTAATTTTCTAGGTCAGCCAGATATTTTTCAACCATAAACAAAGAAACTGACAGTTATGCATTGTAATAGACTAGTTCTGAATAAGTATCTTTTACTGTTTGAGAGAGGGTACAAAAAGAAAAAAAAAATTGAAAAAAATCGTAGTTTTCTTTATTTCTTCAGATTAAGCCTGTACTTAATAAAAATTGCTACCCGATAATATGTTTCACTATGTTAAAGTGTTTTAATATAACAGTCTGTGCTAAATTAAATTTTGATTTTTGATTAAACCTCAAAATCGTTGCAAATCCTAACTAAAATAGTATTTTCTTGAACAATAATTTTAAAGAAGCAAAAATAAAGTTGAACTTTGTGCTTTGAAACTAATTTGACACTTACATAGGTTTTTTTAATGTTATGGTTGTAAAACCATTCAAAATTTAAAGATTAATTTAAAAAAGCCCATTCCAAACTTTTAAATAAAATCATTTTCTGTAATTGAAACATTAAGAAAGTGGGAACCAAGCGTGGCAGCAGCGCCGCACGTACAAAGCGGTAAAAAACTAAGTATACCCAAAAATGCTTTTGGTTTTGTAATACTAAGAAGTATTTAAGAAATTTTGAAAGAATGCGATCGACATAAACCAATAAATATTTTAAATATTTAAAACCGTACAATGTCATACCAAAAATATATAATATACCGAAAAATGTGCAACTCCTATATAAAAAAGTACAGAAAAGGTGGCCTTTATAATGAGCCTCTCCATTTAAATGACAGTTCCCACTATAATGGCATAGTAGTCATTTTAATTCGGCGAGTTAAAATGGAGAGGAAGCCATTATAATAGCCATTTATTCATTTAATTTCACTTTATATATACAAGTGTAATACTGTCCGGGCCGCACAAGTTTTACCGTGTTGGACAGTATTAAACCAACACAAAAAAACTCGTGCGGCCCGGACAATATTACAATTGTAAGTATATATGAAGTGAAATTAAATCAATAAATGGCTATTATAATAGCTTCCTCTCCATTTTAACTCGCCGAATTAAAACGGCTACTATGCCATTATAGTGGAGAGTGTCATTTAAATGGAAAGGCTCATTATAATGGCCTACATTTTCGCATTTTTTATATAGGAGTTGCACATTTTTTGGTATATTATATATTTTTGGTCATACTAGTCTCTCGCTGTTTCTCAATTTTTCTCCTACGTATGATTCGCGCAAGTTGTCAACGTTCCATCTTGCTACACTAGAAAAGCTTTATATTCAGTATTAGTATATAATTATCGAATTGGGGACGATTCGCTCCCGCCAATTCGCTCCCAGACAATTCGCTCCCGGGACAATTCGCTCCTGGACAATTCGCTACCGGGACAATTCGCTCCCGGGAGTTTTTATAAACGCAAAATTTATCAAACCAACTTCATTATGGACAATTCGCTCCCAGGATAATTCGCTCCCGGAAGTTTTTATAAACGCAAATCTTATTAAACCTACTTCATTAGGGATAATTCGCAGCATGGAGAATTCACTCCCTGTCCAATTGGCTACCGACATTTTTAATAAACTAGATTCTTTTAAAGTAATTCATTCAGACGAAATTAATGATTTTTTAGCTATTGTTTGTAAAAATGATGAGTAATTTATACAATGATTTGTTTGCAAGCGGAAAAAAATTAAGTTATATGTACCAAGAACAATACCTAAGGATAAATTTGCAACCTTTAAAAATTTTTATAACAATCACGACGGTTAATTCAATGTACACCAAGGTCTCTAGAAGGATTATATGTAATTGGTATATAACGTTGGAACTAAAAAAATGAGCATAAAAAGTTTAGAAAACTAAATATTTTGCTCTTTTTTCAACATTTTTCTAAAACAAGCGGTTGTCTATGTTTTTTACTCAGGTTTATTACTTAACCACAGTTATATACGAATAATTTCCGTTTCTTCTTGAGACCTTTGTGTATATTTAAATAATCGTCGTCATTGTTCAAAGACAATTTTTTTAGGTGGCCGAAGTTAAAACCTCGCGCCTTAATTTCGGTCATTATAAAAAAGTTTAAACCTCCACTGATCTTGAAGTGTAACAGAAATTTTAAAATTTTGTACTGGAATAATAAAAATAGCTATCGTTCGATTTTTAAACCAAATTTCGGGTCGATTGGAAAAATCAGAAAAACTTATCCAAAAAATAAAAAAAGGTGGCCAAAATTAAGTCAGCTACCCTATATTTCAAAAAATTTTCCACAATAAGAAAAATAAGTTGTATTAAAATATAAACTAATTCTTGCAATAGTTATCAGAGAATTTCCTAAAAAATTTTGCATTAACAGTTTGTTGGTGCAAACGCAATTTGTTTTTTATGAAACCTGTTTTAAAATGTCGAATTTCTTATTTTTACGGATATAATAACTTTCAAAAAAATGAAATTCCAAGTTCCAGAAAGGCTTAGCTTTTTTGTTTTAAATTAATACAATATTTTGTCTTTTTCAGGCTTTAATTACTGAAGAAGACATATCAATAATAGATAATAATATCTTAATAAAAAGCAAAGCAAAAAATAAAATATCACACCATAACATATTACGCCATAATGTTTCACAGATTGTGGGATAAACTTTATGTGAAAATCTTGAAAGCGCTTGTGAAAGTTAAAAAATTTTTAAATTTTGTGAATGAAGTTTTCGGGCCCGACGCATAAGAGTACAGCACAAAACAGTACCACAAAACAGTCCCGGGTTTCGCAAAAGAGTACGCACGAAATAGTATGCCAGAGACCAGTACCGTCTAAAAACAGTACGGCACATAAGAGTCCTGTGTGAATTACGTTTGCTACACCACACGACTCTGACGCAAAACAGTGCTGGCACGAAAGAGTACTGGTAAAAAAGAATAAGATATTCACGTTTTGCGTTTGACTCAAAACAGTACTGGCACAAAAGAGTACTGAAAAAATAACTTAATGTTAAAACTATTACTGCTAACAGCTGCTTAACTTTATTACGATAAAAATTAATGAGCAGCGTTTTATACAGCAAACTCTTCTATTTTTAATAGATCATTTAATAAAGTTCTTTGTTCATGTAACTACATAGTAAGTGTTAGCGCCACTGTAAGCCCCTTGAGCTGTTCAATTTGAGTAAATATAGTTGTGACCGTGCCTACAGCAGGTACGTTTTAAAACTTTTTTTTATTTTTAATTTTTTTTTACATTTTTAAAATTTACTGGTAGCTAAGAAGTGGGTTTTTCTGTTTTGTAAAAACTAAGTTATTTACAAAAAGAATTTAAAAAATCGTAGACAACAAATTACGCTTCATTACTAATGTTCCTTCCTACTATCTGCAGTTGGCTCATGTTCCTTCAAGGTTTCTTATGATAACTGGGAGTGAAGCATTCTGAAATCAGCTGACAAAAATTTTTTTTACAAATTTATTAATAGTAAAATACAAAATAAAGAAATCATACCACCATTGCAAAAACAAGATTCATCATATGCTGAAACAGATTTAGAAAAAGCAGAGCTTTTTGCGGACTGTTTTGGTTCAATATTTACAACTGACGATGGAAAACTACCTAACTTTACTATAAGAAATGAAGGATACCTAGATAATATGTTTTTAAGAATTAAAAAAGTTATAAGAGCCATTAAAAAACTACCAAGCAAAATGTCTAGGACACCAGATAGGATTACCAGCATTTTTTTTCTAAGCGTCTTGCACTTGTTATTGCAGAACCATTATCAATAATATATCAAAAATCTTTTCATTTTGGTTTTTTACCAGATGACTGGAAAACCGCTTTTGTAATTACGCCATGTTTTACGTTTTTTTATTTGTAATTTTTTGATATATTTCGGATAATTAAGATTTCTTTTTTTTGTTTTATGGATTTTTTTCAAAGGTACATGTCTGTTTATTCCCTCATTGATAATAGCTTTAAAACACGTGCCAGAAATCCTCAACCGTGTTGCAAGATGCAAAAAGTTGATCCAAATTAACAGCCATCAAAAAAAGAGAAAACATCTCATAGTCACCTTTTCAAAATCCGGAACACAATAATCTATTAACTTATTTTGAGAAGCAAAAATATCACAGTTTATTGTAAGACCTATTGAGTGATGATCTGAGTTTGAGAAACCTGGTAAAACTACTGTTTCATTAATAATTTCTGGATCATTTGTCAAGAAAATTAAATCAAGAAATTTATCATTTCTTGTTGGTTCGCTAACAAGCTGGACTAAAGCTAATTCGTTAAAAAAATTGTACCATTCGTATTCATTTTGATTATTAGATACAATTTTTACAGACGTCACAGAATGCCCGGCAAATTAAAATCACCAGCTAAAATAATAGTGCCACTAAAACTCTCGGTAATTTTTTGAAGTAATTCAAAAATAACCAAATCTTCTTGCTTAGTTGTTTGAGGTTTGCGATACAAGCAAATCACTCTGATTTTACTTTTATTAGCGACTCGAATATCCACTGCTATGATTTCTATATTTTTGTATGTCTC
>JASAMX010012575.1:0-11496 GCA_030248175.1 Microlaimidae sp. YZB2_3
ATAGGATAATATTACATTTATTGAAGCGAATATCTAGTGTAAAAAAGTGAGAACGTGAAATGAATCACATTTTGGAGAAAATTTCGTATTAAAAAAAGTAGCTAAATTTTTCCCCGAATGGGGAAGGGGTTAGATTTAAAATTCTAGAGAGGAGTCAGGGGTAAAAAATTCGGAAATTTGGGGGGAGGGTGGGGGGGACCCCTGGACATCGTCTAGGGAGGGTCCCAAAATTGCGAGGCTAGGGGGTGGACCCACCCTGTCCCATAGGTGGGCAGAGGGGGTTGGGGAGGGTTATACCC
Source organism: Microlaimidae sp. YZB2_3 (assembly GCA_030248175.1). Lineage (NCBI taxonomy): Eukaryota > Metazoa > Nematoda > Chromadorea > Desmodorida > Microlaimidae > Microlaimidae sp. YZB2_3. The sequence goes on from JASAMX010012575.1 coordinate 300, forward strand.
CCCCCCCAAAACTTCGATCCATCCTGACACCCATATATGGGCACGGGGGGGTTGGAATTCTGAGAAGGGGAATTTAACCGGGGGGGCATTTCCAGACCATTGACAATTGAATTGACAATTCTTTTGAAATTTGGTAAATGCCATAAAAAAATCTAAAACTATATAGGCGAATCAAATGATGTGTCGATTATATGTAAAAACAAATTGTAAATACTGATAGAATCGCATTTTTGTGTTTTTATATTAATTCCGGACCCCGCCAAATGTCCGCAGATTGTCCGCAGATTTTCAAAATGTCCGCAAAATGTCCGCAAATTGTCCGCAGATTTCCAAATCCCTAGGATAACTAATATTAGCAAAACTAAACTTAAATTTGCTGTTAAAGCCAAATACAAAATTTTGTCCATGTTTTTTACTGTTCATCCGTGTGAAAAACGAATTTTTAAAATTTTCTACAAATTTTTGGATTTCATTATACCTTTACCAATGTAAAAATATAACTTTTACTTTGTCTTGCGCTTAGCAAGGTTTTTCTCCTGAAAACATAAATTATACATAAAATAAAATAGGTTATTTTTGGGCTTATAACGGGCTTATAACTTATTACAGAAGACTTAACCTCAAAAAATAACCTCAGGAAATGAAGTCTACAAGTCCTATTAGGGTATAAAAATGTTTAATATGCGTATTTTATTTTTTGATCGGTCTAATCGATAAATCCAACACGTATAGGGGGGGCGAGGACTTGTACCTAGGGGGAGTAAAAGGAACCGGGGGGCAATGGGGCCCCGGCATAGGGGCAGGGGGGTGCTGGTAATAGGGAGGAACCCGGTGGTTACCCCTAAGGAAAATGGATTTAAAATAAAATTACATTCACCAGAATTAAGTTATAATCCTGAACTATTAGTTGTTTTACCAATATTGGGCTTATTTATAATGAAATAAACTTTTTATTTTAGCGAAATTTAAATAAAAAATATTTTTGATGCATTTGGCCAGTGACATCTCAGAGTATAAAACCCGGGCGAAGGTGATCTTTAGAAAGGGTGAGACATCGCGAGGTTAAAAGCCGGGCGGTCAATTTTTTATTTTAAAACATTTATTGAACAATATAACACTGCTATCAATTGTTCAATTTTCTCTTAAAGGCCTCAACTTGCCTTTCCCCCTCTTGTACTTAAAAATATTTTTTTAGCAAAAATATTAGATAGTTATTTTTATGGCTATGTGCCAAAACAAGTTCAAAAAGATAAAAGCCGGGCGATCCTAAAAGAAAAAATGCAAAACTCGAATGAATTACCAGCTAAAATTCCAAATCGTTCCCCCAAAATCTTTGTGTAAATGCAAGTTAGCCCTACCTATTCCGGCAAACGATTAATTCAGCTGGGTTTATTGTTCAATAAATTTTTTAGAATAAAAAAATTGACCGCCCGGTTTTTATCCTCGCGATGTCCCACCGTTTCTAAAAGATCCCCTTCGCCCGGGTTTTATACTTTCAGATGCCATTGGCACAATGCCATAAAAATATTTTTATTTAATTTTCGCTGAAATAAAAAGTTTTATCCATAAAATTTGGCCCAAATGGAGTAAAACAACTAGATGCTTCAATTTTATAACTTAATTTCTGATCAAGTGTACGTTTAAATACGATTTTTTTAAACCACCCGAGTTTATCTGCTATGCCCCGCCGGCTGCCCGGGACTTTTCGCCCGGGTTTTATTCTCTCCCTTGTACCGACACTTAACGTATATAAAGTTAGCGCACGAATTTCCGCGCACGAATTTTTAGCTTGTATATTTTCAGTCCCGTGTACGTAAAAAAAGGCTAACAGTAAGCACCAGCACCATCTTCACAAAACGCGATTAACCAAGGATTAACAAACGATTTTTGATTGGCTTTTGCATTGGCTCACATAATATAATCAAAAATATATAATATACCGAAACGGCCGACTCCTATATAAAAAACTGCGGAAAAGTAGGTTTGAAGTTGTTTGAAGAATTAATAAATTTTGAATAAAAAGTTTAAAAATAAAATAACTTTAATATAAATTTAATATATTTTAATATGATTTTAACTTTAAATTTTAATAAAATTAAAAAATAAAATTTTAATAATAAAAAATTTTAAAAAGTTGAAAAAATTTAAAATCAATTACAAAACATATCTGAACATTGTTGGCTTTTATTAGGATCTAAAATATCTTAATTTAATCTATATGCAAAACTTTAGCAAACTGTTAACTCAGCTCTTGCACCAGTGTTTTTTTCAATGAAATAAAGCATTTTTGCATATGTTTGAAGTAAATAGTAATACGCTAATAAATAAAACTTAAAATCACTAAAATATAAACGGTCTTATTTTTCAACGCCGTCATCTATAGACAAGAATCAAATTCTAAAAATAAAAAAGCCATTATAATCCAACAAAATCAAGAATAAACTGTAGTTTGTGTGTAAATTTTAGCAATTTTTAGAAAAAAATTTAAAATTTATTTTTTGTGGGTAATTATGATTTTTTTCTAAGGCGTACTTTCAGGAAATTTAACGCTTTAAATTTTCTCACCAGTCTCACCAAGTGTTTTTTTACAATTTATCATTTTTATTTAATGTTTTAATTGTGTATAATAATTTGATTATTCAAAATCAATTTAAAAAATTACGGAATTTTTTCATACCAATAATGTGCTTCAATGTACGATAGGCGCAAAATCGTGTTTTACGGTAGGCGCGACTGAAAATATACAAACTCAAAATTCGTGCGCGGAAATTCGTGCGCGCACGAATTTCGTGCGCTAACTTTATATGCGTTTTTTAATTTTAATTTTTTATTTCGAAATTAAAATTTAACAATATCATGTATTTAATTGTTTTTTAAATATTCTTAAAGTTTGACAATTATTTATATAAAAATATTTTAGTTATAACAGAATGTAGACTTTTCATATCATAAAACATGACAAAAAGTCCAAAAACCGCATATAAAGTCAGTTTTTATCAGCTTTTTAATCCGATTCCCTCGTTGTCCATGAAAAAAAAGACGTCCATACTTAATCTTTGGTTAATCCTTGGTTAATCTCGCTTTATGAGTGCAGCTACCGCACTCATAAAGCGCGATTAACCAAGGAATAACCAACGATTGTTGATTGGCTTTTGCATTGGGTCAAATAGTATGAGATAAATTGATAAAAGACTCAATTCCTTTAAATAATGATTAATAATGTACAATACACTTATAACATAATCAAACATACAGAGGAATTAAATTTTTATCAATTTAAATTAATAATGTGACCCAATGCAAAATTGAAATAAAATTCGTCTTTTTAATTCTATTTTTTTATTTCGAAATTAAAAATTAACAATATCATGTATATAACTTTTTTTCAAATATTCTTAAAATTTGACAATTATTTATATAAAAATACTTTAGTTAAAACAGTATGTATATTTTTAAAGTCATAAAACATGAAAAAAAGTCCAAAAACCGCGTTTAAAGTCAGTTTTTATTAGCTTTTTAATTCGATTCAGTCCTTGTCCATAAAAAAAAGACGTCCATACTTAATCTTTGGTTAATCCTTGGTTAATCGGCAAGCACTAAAAGACACCTACTACACCTACCACACCGACGGACCGACCGAGGGGTGAAAGCCTCTCTTGTTACTAAACATTTCCTAAGCAACCTAAGCAAAACCTTAAAATCAAGCTAAATTTAATGTTTTGTTTGATTTTAAGGTTTTGCTTAGGCTGCTTAGGTCCGTCGGTGTGGTAGGTGTAGTAGGTGTCTTTTAGTGCTTGCCGGTTAATCGCGCTTTATGAGTGCGGCTACGGAGGTTACTCCACAACTAACTCCGCAGCAGAGTGAAAAAATCTACTCCGCTCCACAGACTTGTGGACTTCTTAAGTATGGACAGCACACAGTATTTAAATTTAAACTATTAAAGTCCAAAGCTAGCTAAGTTAGCATTGATTAAGTCAGCATTCATTGCGTTGCTTTTACACTATGCACATTCTAGTTCAAGACTAAAGTCAATATTTGGTGTCACTGCTTTTACATTGTGCACATTGAAAGTAACTTACTTGTTTCCGCACTGTATATTACATTTCAAGCGTTTTTATAGTATACATATTTCAGTTATTAATTTATATCATATTTATTTCGCAAATTTTACATTGTGCACATATTATATTTAAGCCGTTTTTATACTGTACACATTTCGGTTATTAATTTATACCATATTTAATACCATGTACAAGTATGATGAATTGTTTCAGTTTAAGACATTTATTCATCATAATTGTGCATGATATTAAATACGGTATAAATTAATAACCAAAATGCGTACATTATAAAAACGACTTAAATATAATATGTGCACATTGTAAAATTTGCGAAAAAAATATGATATAAATTAATAACTGAAATATGTACACTATACAAACGCTTGAAATGTAATATGTGTACAGTGTGGAAACAAGTAAGCTACTTTTTATGTGCACAGTGTAAAAGCAGTGAAACCAAATTTTGACTTTAGTCATGAACTATTTTTGACCAAAGGTTGACTCTAGTCATTTTCTCAAGAATTAAGGGGGTTCAAAAGTTGCGAATCTATGTTCGAGAAGTCTAACTTACGTGAGAGTGAAATAACATATCAATACCAATATATGAAGACGATGTAGTATTATTTACTCATGTTATTCAATGTTTGTACAAAGTATCGAACAGCTATGTATATTAATATCAAAATGTCGCTTACATACTCATTAATTACTATTTTACAAATATAAATAATTTTGATTATTTAATTTAAATATTAAATAATATAAATAATAGTCGTTAGTTAATGGGGGGGGTATTTTTTAATCTTGCGAACAACTGTTGCAGCCACGTTGGGTTTACCTTTAGTTCGTTTAACCCGTACTCAACCGGTCCCGTTCTAGAACTGTTCGGAACAGGTTCTAGAACTGTTCCGAACAGTTTTAGAACTGTTCGGAACAGTTCTAACTCGGAAGTTCTAACTCGTTTTAGAACTGTTCGGAACAGTTCTAAGTTCGGAACTGTTCGGAACTGTTCGGACGGTGTCGGTGTACTTTCCAGTTTGCCCAAATTTGTGAGAAATTCGGCATTTGAAAATGCCGAAGTTGTACTTTGGTGCATTATAAAAGTCACCGAAACATTTTCCAACACTTATCACGTGATTTTATTGTGTATTTCCGTTGTTTTATGTGTTTAAATATCATTTGCGGAGTTTTATTTATTTTTTGATTTTGAGAACTGCAAATCAGTCCTAGAACTGTTCTAGAACTGTTCGGAACAGGTTCTACAACTGTTCCGAACAGTTCTAGAACGCATAGCACAGGGGCATGTAGAGTACCGGTTAACTAGTTTCTGGCATGGGAGTGAATAAATCGAGCTGGACAAGCCAATGTTAAATTTGGCTTATTTTGTGCATCAATTGTCGATAAAAACCTAAAAATACGTACTCTTGACGTATTTTACATGTTTTTTGATTGCTTGGTTTTATAAATTATTATTTGGCTTTGCTAAAAATAAAATTAGTTCTCCATGGCTTTTTTTACTAGTTTAATAACTAGCTGTTAGAACTAGTAAATTGAACTAAAGATAAATTCTATCAGGGTGAAAATAGATGAGTGGTAAAGTAACCACTAGTTGTTTGAGAAAATATCACGTGCAGAAAAACACATGACGCAACTAAATAATAATTGGTTACATAACCGCTGAAAACTTTTTTTTTTAATTTTCTCGCTCACAGGTTTATTGTTTATTTCTTCCTGGCGGAGAGCGGTTACGCCCTTAATTTCAGCCTGGAAGACTTTAGCTTTAGTAAAAGTTTGCATGCAGTACAACCTGAAGTTCTTTCTATTTTAAATGCAAACTAAATAAATTTTATATTGGTTCAAATCATTAAAAACCACACATAATTTTTAATGCAAAACTTCGACAGTGAACCGATTATTTAAAAAATTGAATAAAGAAAAATAAAATTTAAATCAAAATTGTAAAACATTTATAGTACAAAAATGGAATTATATATGGTTTTGCTTTACAAAAAAATATAATTTTCAAAAAAAACCCATGTTTTTTTTTTCATTTGCATAATTGAGTTTCAAATTATTTTTTGGGAGTTAAAATTTTTTTTATTGAAATACTGTATTCTTAATTGTGTTTATAATAAACAGAGCACCTTGAGCTATCATTTTGTTGGGGGAAATGGTGTAATTAGATCCGAAAATGTGAACTTACTGAAATCTATCCCTTCGCCTAAACCAAATCCTAAACCAAACACCAAACCATCTTTTTACTTTCCTCTTCAAGTTCCTATTTTCGCGGCTCCAAGGTTCAAAAACTTTTCAAAAGGATTAAAATTCTTTTTAACGGCGCTAAAAACCATTATAGGTAAATAAAATCTAGCTGACCGCGAGATTTTCAGTATTGAATCGACTATTTAACAACAAAAACATTCAAATTTTTTCACTAAAGCGGATTAATAACAAAGATTAAAAACTTTATTTTAATAATTATTTATTAAATTACTTAATTTGTAACCTAAATGGAAATTTTTTAAGGGCTAAAGTTGGTTAATTTTTGTATTTTTTGTAAAAAGGTTGAATTTAAAAAAATTCTGCGTTCTTATTTGTTTTTAAAAAAAACGTCATTACCGCACAATTTTAATTGGTCCCTTCATGTCTGCATTCTAATTTTCAGCGTCAGCCAGATATAATTCAACCATAAATTGATTTAAATCGCATTTCTATATTATATCTTTTGTGTTCATGGAGCATCACTGACTGACAGCAGAGAGTGCCAAGTGGACATGGAAAAACAATTTAATGACATTTTTTTAGTTACAAACTTCATGTCTTAAAGGTTACTTTGCAAAATATACTAATCTGTTGGACAAGGAATTGGGCGCACTTTTTTGCATACCAAAATCTATGTATTTGACTTTTCTTTTTACTATTAATATGTTAATTAAAAAAAATATTCAGAATGGCGACAAAAACCATTGTAAATTACGATCAGCTGATTATTATTCAATGTTCTAACTTTCCCTTGTATGTTTTGGCTTAATTTGGACATAATATGTAACAAAACTTATATGTAACAAATTTATCCTCTTCAAACATAAATTTTTGACAATCCCAAAAGCGCCAATTTTCTTATGGTTGCTAAAAAAATCTCCATTGTTTAAATTGTTAAGAAAATTATGATTTAGCGGTTGTCAAAAATTGATATGAGTTTTTTAAAATTTATTCTTTCCTACTTGTCTATATATATTTTTTTTCAAATGCCCTGAGTGAAGTTGAATACATTAGTTATATAGTTCCCATGTAAATAACTTTTATTGGGGTGTCGGTCTGATATTTATTTCACAATGTTTTTCAATTACCTTTTTTTATCAAATTTAGGTAAATAACGTAAATAGTGTATTAGTTCAAATTAAAGCCAAAATATCTATTAGAATTTTGAAAAATTAATTTACATGTTTAAAATTTTAGAAAATTAACTTTTAGTTAAAAATTTTAGAAAATTAACTTTTAGTTAAAAATTTTAGAAAATTAACTTACTAGTTTACTTACTACTTTAAAATTTTGGATCAATAACTTACTAAAGGTAAACCCAACGTGGCTGCAACAGTTGTTCGTTGGATTAAAAAATGCTCCCCATTAAGTAACTACTTGAATCATGAGAATCTGACGTCACTTCATCAAACACATACTCTGTATTAAATCGAATTTAGTTGGCTGACAAAGTGACGTCATATCTTTGTGATTTGAATGGTTACTTAATAGACGCATAAACCAAAACAAAAAAAACAAAAGAAACCAACCAAACAAAATTTCAAAACCACACCACCGGAAAGAAAAAATTACGAAAAAAAAAACCAATGCAAAAACCCAACACAAATATACCTTTCCAAAACAAAAAACCCTCGCGGAAACACAACATAATCCCCCCGCAAAGAAAGTACCACAGAAACAAGACAACCACAAAACAAACAAAAAAAAACCCCCCAAAGTTGCTTATCATTCGCATTTTTTTTAATGTTTATTAGGTAGATCAATTTGGCTTAACGTTACAAGCTTTTGTTGCATGCAAACACGTTGGGTTTACCTTTAGTTAACTTACTAGATTATTTTTTACACATTAACTTACTAGTTCAAAATTTTGGACCATTAACTTACTAGTTAACTTACTAGTTCAAAATGTTAGACCATTAACTTACTAGTTAACTTACTAAAGCTGAATTCTTTCGGGCTGAAATTAAGGGCGTACCGCTCACCGTCAAGAAGAAAAAAAGTACGCAAGCCAAGAAAAATAAAAAATAAGTTGTCAGTGGTAATGTAATCAATAATTATTAAATTGCATCATGTGGTTCCCCGCACGTGATATTTTTTCAAAGAATGAGGGGTTACTTGAACACGCAAACAATTTCACCCTGATGGAATTTATCTTTAGTTGTAAATTTGCTTACTAGCACAACTCTAAATTACCGATTCTCCTACTTATTTTTTGTAGTATGCTGATCAACCGATTGAAAGCGCGCGAAATTTTGATCGGTTGATCTGCATACTAAAAAAGATAAGTAGAGGATACGGTTTTTATCCATTATGGTGACACTTATGTATATTGAATACTTCATGTATAAACCGAGTTCCAGTGCAAGGTGCCTATACTTCTTAATATTACAAAAGAAAAAGCATTTTTTAGGGTTTTTTTGCCGCTTCGTAGGTACGGCGCTGCTGGCGCGCTTGGTTGTTAGTTTTTTAATGTTTGATTCTATATATAAATATATGTAGTGTGTGTGTGTGTGTGTGTGTGTGTGTGTGTGTGTGTGTGTGTGTGTGTGTGTGTGTGTGTGTGTGTGTGTGTGTGTGTGTGTGTGTGTGTGTGTGTGTGTGTGTGTGTGTGTGTGTGTGTGTGTGTGTGTGTGTGTGTGTGTGTGTGTGTGTGTGTGTGTGTGTGTGTGTGTGTGTGTGTGTGTGTGTGTGTGTGTGTGTGTGTGTGCGTGCGTGCACGCACGCACGCACGTGTGTTTTTGTGTGTGTGTTTGTTTGTGTGTGTGTGCGTGCGTGCGTGTCCTGTCTGTGTGCTCCCTAACCTCATAACCACCCAAAGGATTAAGGTGAATGAAAGATCGTTGGAAAGCTTATAGGGTATCTGACTTAAATTTCGGCCAGGTCTTAATTTCGGCCTCCAATTTAGGGTGTAAGAAAATTGGCTTATTTTTAAAACACAAAAAAACTAGCACAAAATAACTGGATTAATGTTAAATAAAGTGTTTTTGCAAAAGTTTTTTTATTTTTGTTATTCTACATTATCAACATTTTCATACAAAAAGTGAATTTTTGTGGTTTTCTTAATTTTTCCTTTGTGTTTAAACTGCATCAAATTTGGAACGAAGCAATATATAACCTTAAAATATTTTCCATTTAAGGCTCAAAATTGTTAATTTTCATGTCTTGATATTTTTTTCAAAATCACTATGTAAGCGTTTAATTGCGCATTTTAAGATTCCGTTAATTTCGGCCACCTTAAAATTTAGGTGAAAAAACCTGCCGTTTTTTGCTGTTTTTAAATATCATCGTATTACCGTATTTATAAAGAATTTTTTTTGCTCGTTTAACTTTTTTTGACGTTTTTTAAGCCAAAAATAAAAATTGAACAAAAAATACAACTTGTTTTTTTAAGGTTTTAACTTAATTATTTAAAGTCTAGCTAATAACTATTCAAGTTTGCAAACGGAAAAAAATTAAGTTATATGTACCAAGAACAATACCTAAGGATAAACTTGCAACCTTTAAAAATTTTTATTGTTCGTTATGGCAATAGTTATAGCCAGTTTTTTCTAGGTGGCCGAAGTTATGGCTCGCGCCTTAATTTCGGCCACTATGAAAAACAACTTTAAACCTATACTGATCTTCAAGTGTAACAGAAATTTTAAAATTTTGCACTGGAATAACAAAAATAGCTATCGTTTGATTTTTAGACCAAATTTTGGGTCGATTGGAATATCCAAAAAATTTAAAAAAGGTGGCCGAAATGAAGTCAGTTACCCTACCTCCAGGGAATGTCGTAAGGAGTTGAAATTGACTTACATAGACATCTTTATACTGGAGAACTCGTTTTCACCAAAGGGGGATGGACCCTATGGATTTTTGGAACTTTAAAAAAAATTTGTCTAGGAATTGGCTTAAACTTATTGGTGAGAGTAATTAGGCAATGTAAAACCAGAATATTGTGTTTTTTGAAAAAAAAAAACATAGAAATATTTATACTGAACAACGTTTTTTCACTAAAGAAAAGAATGACCTTGCTCCTCAACCACGAAATTGGGTATTAGGCTAAATGAGATATCATTGCAAACCTTACAGTGTGGGGAATGTCATGAAGAGGTTGAAATTTAGAATAAAATTTTGCCTGGACATCTTTAGCCTGGACAACACATTTTCACAAACGTAGGAAACCTATGGACTTTGGAAATTAAAATTTTTTTTGTTTCTGAATTGACTCGAACTAATTGATAAGAGTAAGTAGCCAATGTAAAACCAGAGTGTGATATTTTTTTGGTAAGAATAACCTAGACATCTTAATACTGGACGTTTTTTCACTAAAAAGGGGAACGACCTTTCTCTCCAACCAAAAAAAGTTTGGACTAAACGAGATATTATTGCAAAGCATACAGGTCGGGGAATGTCATAAAGATGTTGAAATAAAAAAAATTCCATGGAAATCTCCAGGCTGGACAACGCATTTGCACGAAAACGAGGGCCCTATTGACTTTGGAAGTTGAAAAATTTTTTGTCGTTGAATTGGTTTAAACTTATTGGTTAATGAATTAGTCGTTTAAAAGCCAGAATATTATGTTTTTTTGGAAAGATAAACATGAACCTCTTTATACTGGATAACCACGATAGTCAAAACCCTTCCATTTAAAAGGAAATCGTTCAGTGTTAAAGACCTTCATGACCTTGTAGAATCATTTTTTAGCTAATTAGGGCTTGGGAAAAAATGGAGATCTTTCATTCATTAGAGATCCAATTTTTTCCCAAGCGCTAATAGGCTAAAAGTGATTCTAACAGCTCCTCCCACAACCATTCCCACAGAGCAAAACATATGTTTTTTGTTTTTCTTCGTTCGAGTTAGTGCTTGTTGTATTGCTCACCAAAATGTA
>JASAMX010012576.1:0-11359 GCA_030248175.1 Microlaimidae sp. YZB2_3
CATGGCATAAAATCAATTTTTCACTGCTGACATACAATATTCACACTCACCTATATCTTCCAGTTTTTTATTTGTTTTTTTAATTAGCCTCTTAAGAGGTTGTGTGAAGAATTTCGCTGGTAAAAAATTAATCTTTTTGAGTATTTTTATTATTTAGTTATTAAAACGCTTAAAATTTCGTAAAGCGTTTTAAAAAAAAGAAAAAAAATCATTGTTGTATTTTGGTATAAATCATATATTATTGGAGTAGTGTTGTTGTCATAATTAAGTGTATGTTAAACAAAATCATGTCCAAATAATAATTTTAGTTGGCATAATTTGTTGTTCATAGTTAAAATATTACAATTTTTATCAAACAAGTGTTTTGGTCGTAATTGTAAAGACGACCAGACCACTGGGACTTTTTGCGTGCCATTGTGTACAACTAAACAAAAAAACAAACAAAAAACACAAAAAGACAGCTTTTGAAATAGACTTTAAAGCAGTTTGTAATTTGTTATTAAATTTGGACATTTCGTTTATTTGTTTTTTTTTGACGTATTTAGTATATAACCGGTAAAAAATAATAGCGAACACTAAAAAAATAAGAAATTTATGATACTGGCGAAAGTCTTGGTATCTTGGTTTCTAACCATCACTCTCACTTGATGACCTTTTCCTGAGCATATATGCCTCTTTAAATTTAACTATCTTCGACCTACTTTTAGAGATATTAAAGCTTTTCACAAGGAAGTTTTATCTGACTTTAAAGTGGTTTTTTCTGCCTCCTACTAACCTTCGAGATTGTTTTTTTGGGTAGTTTTACTTGCCTCCTTCCAGGTGTTTCTAAGCATGCCTCCGATGCAGTTTTAAAACTTTTTACTTTCCTCCAGCCCGCTAATAAAAGAATTGAAAACCGTAATTATTGGAATAAACATTTGTTTTCCCAAGAAAAAAAATAGCAACTTTAAAAAAAAGAATTTTCAGCTAAAAATCTTTTAAATTTACTGATCGTCGTTACTCTGACACAAAGAGTCACAATCAGTATAAAATCAACGTGACTCTAACTCATTTTGTTTAGATTATTTGTGTGTTAAAATATAAGAAGAGTCACAGTTACGAGTATTTTACGTTTTTGACTCCTTGTGTCGGAGTAACAACGTGTTGAAATACGTCATAAACTGGAGACAACTGAGGTGTGAACATTGTATGCCAGCTGCGAAATATTAATTTTATGTCAGGACTCTTTTGTGCCGAACTCAGAGCTCGCAGCGCTTGGGCGCATGAATGCATTTTCTCCAGGACTCTTTTGTGCCGTGACTCTTTTGTGCCAGGACTCTTCCGTGCCAGCTGCGATTTTTTCATGACTCTTTTGTGAGACGGGACTTTTTTGAAGGTGAGCCTTTGACTACTTTTGCCAATTAAAACTACATATACTATTATTCATATAATGAGATATAAACAATGGTTTGTATAGTTGTTTGCTAAATACAAAAATAGAGTTTCTATGAAAAACGGTTTAAAACAATTAATTCTCTTATTTTTTTGTCATTTTTTAGCTGTTTGTGTTGCTATGAGAATTGAGAATAGCTGTAACTGTGAGCATGAGTTTTTTTTGTGTCATTCCTTACAAGTCAATATTTAGCGTAAATATAACCGTTAGACTGACAACCAAGAGTTTAAGCTTGAAGTTAATATAGAATCAATCCACTTAAAATTTAAGTTTACTCGTTAGTGCACGCTTTGATTAACGCAGAAAAATAATGATTTTTATTGTTTTGCATTTTACCTTAAAAAATTATTTGATTAATTTTAAACAAATATTTTTTAGCTTTTTATATTAGGGAGCGACCGGGGCCCAAGGGTAACGGGAACTTAGATCTAAGGGTCCTAAGATCTATACGCAACCTAAAAAAGAAGGGGAACTTAGATCTTACCGGCGCCAAATACGCGGCCATTTCAAAGAGGTTGTCCATTAATAACGCAACAGCTTTACTATAATTTTAATGCATTATAACCTCTTTTAAAAACTACTCAATTTTTTTTCTAAATTCTACAACATAAACTATGAAATTACAATTAAACAAACTAATACTTTTGTAAATCTAATAAATAATTTAGTTTGAAATAAGTTTTTCATACCACTTTTTTAAAACTACACAAAAATTATCTAACAACAAAAAATGTTTGTGGAAAAACGCAACATACAAAAACAGCAAGTTAAAAAATCTAATTTAAAATGTGCGTGAATAAAAAAGTATGTTAATTTTACACAAAAAAATACAGTTAATTAAACCGTTATTAACATTAGTAGTTTTTTTTCAAATTATTTCGGGTTTATTTAATCGTTGTAACTCATTTATGAATTCATAATAAAGTTTATAAAAAACAAAAAAAATCCACACAAGGACAATATGTTTCGGCAAAAAAGGAACAAAAAAAAATGTCTCGATCTGTCCATGGCTGGCTGACCGCAGTGACTGTGGCGCCAAATTATGGTTATGACGTATGGAGGAAAAGGCACGATTTTACTTATACAGAAGGGTACAAAAGAAAGAAGCTCATTGCCGTTAGGTTTTTATAGACTTGAAAGATTTTGTTTGAAAATTTTTAAAATTATTATATTGATCTATAAATCCAGAGGTCGCATTTTGACGCGCGATTAAAAGTTATCCCGGGATAACTTTTTTAGGTGCTTAAGGATGCGAGTGAAAAATCAATTTATCCAGGTTAAAGTAAGGATGCCTTTTTTCTATTGTTTTAAGAATAAAAATTTATCCAACTCGAAATGGATATTTTCTCCCGTAGGATTAATTTAATAAAAAATAAAATACGCGCATTGACTAACCGTGCTAATCATAAAACTTTTGGACCAGGTACACTTCGGACTGGGTCCGTTTTTGTTTATCGGAAAGTGGACTGGGTCTGTTTTTCCGATGACAAAAACGAAACTTTCCAATGATAAAAACGGACCCAGTCCACTTTTCCGATAATCAAAACTGACCTTTCCTATGATAAAAACGGACCCAGTCTACTTTCCGATGATCAAAGCGGACTGCGACCGTTTTTTACGCAGACCGGTTTGCGCAAAAAACGGACCCAGTCCAAAATTGAAAGTTTTATGAATAGCACACGTAATTTTTTTATTTTGCGCAAGGTGGTTTTGCGGCGCGAGAAAAAAAATTGCATTCATTTTCACTCCCATATGCGGCAGTCATATTAATTTACAATAAGTATTAATTTTTTTTTAATTTTTATTGGAATTGATTTATCACGGTAAATATAAGTGTTTCTTTAAAATGCGACCATTGAGTTAGAATTTAAATGATAAAGCAATTTTTTTCATTAGTTTTTGTCTGCGCTCTCGTAAAGTTTGCCGTGTATTAACTTGAAATGCACGTGGACACTGTTTAGTTTTTGAATTTATTACTTTCATGGGTCAGGATCTTTATTGGTGAAAAATTTTCGTATTTGTATTGATGAAAGCTAACAATCCAAGGCCTAAGTGCCAACCAACTGCCTCCCACAACAGCCAAACCTTGGATGTTATTTCGCCGTATATACGTTCTGAACCTGATCAATTTTGAAGTTGTCACAATATTGTCCCATTGTTTTTCCATAGCTATAAAAGATAAAAAATAGCTTGTAAGTTTGTAGGGTTTAAAACGATTTTGGCTAAAAAATTGAATATTGTAAAAATAGCTATGTTACGTGAGATCTTATGTGATGTCCAAAAATCTATTTAAATACTAGTCATCATGTACTTATTATTGTACTCATTAATTACTCAAAAAAAACACCTTATTTATATAGCACACCAACCAATCAATAAAAAAAGTTGTTTGGCTTTTGAAATGACCAAGTTTTTCAACAGGTCCAGTGATAGCATCATAGTTAAATATGAATGTGTAGTGATATATGCTCACCTGAAAATTTTTTCAAGTCTCAATTTTTTTCTAACAAATTTCAGTTTACTTATTGGTGTAATTTTTTGCGGCGGTTGTACTTTTGAGTCGTTTGTTATTAAAGCGTTTAGCCAGCCACATACCTCGGTATTTCAACTTTTTCCCTGTGACATCGTCTTCCATAAGATACTGCTCTCGAACCAAGGGTGAGTTAAATAATATTTTAGTTTCTGCCAAAAGTCTAGATGCTCCTCTTTTTTCGCCGGCTTTAAAACCACCATAGGTCCATTTATCACCCGGATTTTTTCGATTTCTTAGCTTTCCTTGGTAAATATAAATTGAAATGTCAAACCACGAATTAGGGAATATGATAAAAATCTAAAATAACACTAAAATAATGCTATATTAACTATATAACCAATATGAATAAAATTAAAACGTTTTATCCCAGTAAGATATCGTGTAAAAGTGCCTTACATATTTGAAAGTATCTTCTTATTGTTTGAACTTTCATACCAGAGTTTAATGGTTTGCTCTTTGTATCATACTCAAAAATATAGTTGGCTTAAAAAACAATAGTGGAAAAAAACGATGGCTAAAAAGCTACTTGGACAAAAGTATATTACATTGTTTCTATATGGTTCTCAATTCTTTAAATTTAAAAAAAAATTCCGCAAAACCTATAAATTTATTGACAAATTTATATTTCACAGCAAGACCGCGGACCCTAAATTTTTTATGCTAGGTAGGTTCATACTAACTAACCTGTTTTATATCCTTCAGTGCCACTATAGTATTGTTGCCAAAATCAGCTGATAATGTGTAATTTCGCCATTCTTTAATGGGGCCAGCGATATTGAATTCCAAAGGAACTTTAGAAGTATCAGCAAAAATAATCCGTGTTTTTAATTCTTCAAACCGTCTTGGTGTACGATTTTCAATTGAAAAAACTGTCATTGAACCGTTTTTACTTTGGAACTTAATAGATAACCCTCTCTCTATATCTGTACGATCTTTTTTGTAAACTTCTCCATCAACCCAAGTTTTATTGCTTCCTTCCACAAGATTCAACCTTTTTGAACTTATTCTGTTTTCTGTGGGAATAGTTGGAACTAAACAAATATTCATTTTTATTGTTGTAGTAAATAAATCATCGAAATAAAAATAAAATTATGATTTAATTTTTAAAATTCCGCCAATATTGCTCAAGGTATGCCTCTTTTTTATGCCAAAATTTAAAGGTCAGAAAAAATTTTAAGAGAAAAAGAAAACGAAAAAACTCTATATTGTTGTAGTAAATAAATCATCGAAATAAAAATAAAATTATGATTTAATTTTTAAAATTCCGCCAATATTGCTCAAGGTATGCCTCTTTTTTATGCCAAAATTTAAAGGTCAGAAAAAATTTTAAGAGAAAAAGAAAACGAAAAAACTCTAATAATGCACTATGTTTTTGGGTTACCTTTGTTGAGTCATTAGCAAAAGAAAAACATTTGCAACACAACAGAAAGTGAAATTTATCACTGCCGAATAATTTTAAAATTTGTTAAATTATAAGTTATCTAGTCTGTTACAGAAGCAAAGAAATAAAGCAACATACTAAGAAACATGCTCATTGACATTAACTTGGTAAGGATGGGATGCTTCATTTCGAAAGGCAGGTTTTTAAACGCCTTGATCGAAAACTTTGTTGTCTCCTACCTGCCTTAATTCAAAATTTATTTGCCCACCATGGTCAAAACCTTCCCATTTTAACCGACGTTGTTTAGTATTAAAGATTTCCACAGAGTTATGACGCTATGCAATTACTTTTAGCCAATGAGCGCTTGTGATAAAAATTTATCTGCAATCAATGTGAAAATCCGTAATTTTTAGCTCCTCCCAGATTCATTCCCGCAAAGAAAAACATATAGCCTCAAATTACAAATAGTACCTACCATTTGAGGATCCTTAAAATTCAACGCGCCTTAAAGCTGTCTATTACCTGCTTCCGAGGCGGATTTAGCTTGCTTCCTTCTATTTGCTTCTAAAAACTATATGTTTTAACATAGAGGGCAGTGCCACCTGCCTCCTACCTACTTCCGAGCCGGAGGCAGTTTTTTTTGCTTCTGCCCGGCCTCTTACATGCGTCTAAGACATTTTTGCTGCCTCCAACCTGCATCCACCCTTGCTTTTACCTGCCTCTGAGGAAAATTTTGCTTCTTCCTACCTGCCTTTAGCCTACTGGAGGACTTTGAAGGCCGTTTTTAACGGGTTAAGCTTAGTTAAAACTTAAAAAACCTTACCTTTTAATTTTATTGTGTTTCCACTTTAGTATAACATTTAAGATATTACACCTTTTTTTAAAGGAACTCACATTCAGGACAGGTGTTATAACAATATTCCCATGGTACTGAAGGATCCGTCGTGAAACACCAAGGTCCATTAGGTTTTCCATCTGGATTTTGACAAGAATTTACGACAAATGAATCATTAGTCATTTCACTGTAAATTTTATTGTTAAATTAACTTTAAATATGGCATGTGATTACTGGCAAAAGGTGAAGGCACTAATTAATTAAAAAATTGTTCAGTGATAACTACACTTAGGGTCTTAGAAACCTGGCTTACACGAATGTTATTATCCCAAAACTTTTCGCGAACGTTGAAATTGCCAAAAAATGTAATAGGTTTGTTTATATTTGCTAAAAAATCAATTGTTTTGCAAAATAATTCAGTATATTCCATGTTTGGATTTGGAGGGCGATAAAAACAAACTATTCTAGATGAATTGTCGCTATTTAATATCGACAACTACTATTTTAAAACTGTTAAAAGATAAAGGGAGTGTAAATTCGCGGGCTTTAATTGCTTAATTTAAAAAAAATTGCAACGCCACCTCCAAATTTATTAAATCTGTCATTTCAAAAAATTTGGTATGAATTTTTAACATTAAGCACAGTATTTGTTACATCGTTATTTAACCAAGTTTCACTAAATGCCAAGATATCTTTAAAATTAGTAGAAAATGTACAATTAAGTAAATTTCGGTTTTCTAAGCTAAGAATGCTTCGAATATTAGTATATATTGATAATATACCCTTTAAAAAGTTAGAGGTAGCTTTTGGTATAAAATTAGGAAGATTGGTAGTTTCTCCTTTTGAAATTTCAAATCAAAACACTTGCACCCATCTATTAGCAAAAATATATAATACTATATAATATATTAAGGAAAATATGTCACTCAGTCTCAGAAGCGAAACAATTTGGTGCCATTTTTTGAGCACTGCCATTAATTGTTGTGCGCATAAAATGGCAAAACAACTGCTCTTATTGAGGCATGTGCCGTGTAAATGGGCACTGCTCAAAATGTAGCAGTGTTTTTGAGCATATCCTAGCATACTAACTAAAACGCACTGCATTTTAAAAGCACACTGCACTTTTTTAGCAATCTTATGCGCATATATGCGCATATACTGCACATAAAATGGCACAACCGCGGGAAACAAAAAAATAAACCTACTTAAAAACCACTACTTACTTTTTACACTATACACAATATACAAATTTTTAGTATAGATGTACGAAAATAAAATCCAATACAATACACAAAAAATCTATTTATGTATTGCATTGGATTTAATTTTTGTATGTCTATACTAAAAGTTTGTATTTTGTGTACTGTGTGCAAACTAGGTACTGGTTTTTTAGTGGGTTTATTTTTTTTGTTTCCCGCGGTTGTGCCATTTTATGTGCAGTATATGCGCATATATGCGCATAAAATTGCTAAAAAAGTGCAGTGTGCTTCAAAATGCAGTGCGTTCGAGTTAGCATGCAAGTATATGCGCAAAAAACACTGCTACATTTTGAGCAGTGCCCATTTACACGACATGTGCCTCAATAAGAGCAATTGTTTTGCCATTTAATGCGCACAACAATTTATGGCAGTGCTCAAAAAATGGCACCAAATTGTTTCGCTTCTGAGACTGAGTGACATATTTTTCCTTAATATATTATATAGTATTATATATTTTTGCTATTAGTATCTTTATTTAATTGGTATTTTACAAAAACATAATCATCTGCGTTGTTTTTTCCGAACTGTAGCTTGTATTATCAATTCCTTCATTTTTCATTTTTCATTTGGGATTAAATATGAGCTTTTTTGCGCATATCCTTATAGTTTTTAAGTTTGTTTCTTTGCTCATACGGTAAAGATTCGCGCATGTAAAGTCTTTTTTTTAAATGACAATTCTGGATTTTTGTAAAGGGAAGTGTAATGATTCAGAAGATTATTTGCGTAATTGGAACCTTGCCCGGTAAAATTTGACATAGTAATTTTGATAAGTTGGGCTCGTCCTTTTTTCTCCCCATGTTTTCATATATTTTTCCTAATCTTTCGGCTGACATGACAAAGTCCCAGTGCTTTTGTGATAATGCTGGCTGCAGGCATCCCGCGTAGAAAAAATTTACAGACAAACTGCCACCACGATTTCAGCTTTACGAAAAGTTTTTGCAACTCATGGACTTCAGCAACAAATCGTTTCCAATAACGGTCCACAGTTCGCATCTGCAGAATTTCGATTATGGTGCGAATCAAACGGAATACAACGCATTCTCTGCACACCCTATCATCCTCGTTCAAACGGTGAAGCAGAGCGGTTTGTTCGAACGTTTAAAACCGCTTTCATTAAACTTCAAAAAGACAAGGAGGGAAGGTGTGACTGGGAACAAAAACTCGCAGATTTTTTGCTTATTTATCGGTGCACGGCTCACGCAACAAACGGAGTTGCACCAGCCGAACTTATATTTAAAAGAATTCCAAAGACCCGACTCGATTTAGTTCACCCCAACACGCAGCACATTGTTGCAAAGAAGCGGGAAAAACAAAAATCCTACGCTGATCGGCCTAGTATTCTGCGAACCTTTAACATAGGAGATTACGTCTGGATACAAGATCACCGACAAGGAGCTGATACTAAATGGATAGCCGGAAGTCGGAACAATAATCGCTATTACTGGGCCTTTAAGCTGTCGCGTTCGCAGGAAGGATCGAGTGGGGCCGATGCACACCCGCGTCCTCGCCGGGGCCGGTCTTCGGACCCATTCTCCTTACCACCTATGGAGAGTGCCGGATGTTTGGTTTGCTGGGTTACTAGCTTACTGAACAGCTAAGAAGTGTGCGAGGGGAAGAGTATTTGGGCTATTAAAATATTTAATTAATTTTAAATGGATTTGGATCTGGATACAATCTTAATCTGCAATGCAATCTGAACAAGTCTGGCATATCAGGTGAGCTTCTAAACTTATTTTTAAAAAAATCTTTGGCCTAAGTGTTAATATTTAAATAAAATATTATCTATTATCAGTTATCAGTATAAATATATATATTTAGGCTTTATGCGGCATGGCGCATTATTTTACTTAATATAATAATAATATAATAATAATATTTCCAATAACTATTCTTAAGTATCCATAATTGCATAAAATGTTAATATTATCTATTTAGGATAACAAGGAAAAGTAAGTTATATTAAATAATATCACTTAGTACATTAACAGTAATATTTCTAATAATTATTCTTACATATACACAATTGCATAAAATGAAATGTTAATATTATTTATTTAGGGTAATAAGGAAAAGTAAGTTTTATTCTAATATTAATTTGCTAACTATGTATGTTATAACAGCTATATAAATAATCATATTATAAATATATACATTTATTTAATAATTTTATTATATTTAAAAACTTATTATAATGCTAAATTTTTAAATATTAATAGGCAATTATATAATTATATATTTTATATATATATATATATAGGTAGGGTCATAACAGCTAATCAAGTAAGTTAAGCTTTATATTATTTATGTATGCTAATTGGTTAAATATTATAGTAGTATTAAAGTGTATAATCTTAAGTACTATTATATAAACAAAAATATATAATAGCCTTGAAAAATGCTCTAAGAATAGAGCAGGAAAAAGGGGCGATTTTTCCCCGGGCGTATGTTTAGACAGAAAAGATGTAGACTAGTCTGAGATGGACATTATGTGGACTATAGGTAATTCTGCATTTGGTTTGGCCAGCTGCTCACTGAAAATAAAAATTTTAACAATATGATAACGATTTGTTTATACATTGATCTAATTATATATCTGTTGCATTTTTTTAAGTTTGATGAAATGTTAATTGAAAAAATCCTATAATCACAGGCAATCTTTGACAAGCGCTAAATCGCAACTTTTTCAATTAGAAGGTTATATTTGTATGTTAAGAAACAACTATAAATTTGAAAAAGTGGCGATTTCGCGCTTGTCAAAGATTGCTGTGAGTATGATTTTTTCAATTGACATTTCATCAAACTTAAAAAAAATGCAACAGTGCTGTGTGATTAGATCAATGTATAAACAAATCATTATCATATCGTAGAAATTTTTATTTAGTGAGCAGCTGGCCAAACCAAATGCAAATTTCCTATAGTCCACATAATGTCCATCTCAGACTAGTCTACATCTTTTCTGTCTAAACATACGCCCGGGAAAAATCGCCCCTTTTTCCTGCTCTATTCTTAGAGCATTTTTCAAGGCTAGTCTACCACTTTTTTTGAATTAAATTAAAAAATAGCCTAATAAACTATAGTTTTAGCTGCGCAATGACATATGTTTATAATCATTCCGTTGCCGAGATAAAATAAAAAATAATAATAAGAAGAAGATGAATTTAAATTACAAAATTAACCCACGTTGTTTAATTATAGTTAGTGCGGTGCAGATGCGCTCCAGACAAAGTTTACCTACGTTCTCTAAATATAGTTGGAGCGATGCCGTGCGCCAATTATTTCAATTATAATTTTTAAAGTAAAAATAATAATAATAATAATAAGATGATGAACATGAATAACAAAATTTACTCACGTTGTGTAAGTATAGTTGGCGCGGTGCCGTGGGTTAAATTGCAGTTGGCACCCCGCACCACCGATGATTACCTGCGCGTGGCGCTCCCGCGCCACCGACGCTTATTAATATTTTTTAATAAAAAAAAAATTTAAATAATTTTGTAATAAGTAATGCAAGAATTAAAAAAATTAAACTGTTGTTTTTGCCGTTTTACGCGCGGTTGAATCAGATGGCGCTGGAACTGGCGCCGTTTCCGCCACCAAATAAAAACAGTGTGCTATTTTTGTGCGGTTTTTATGAGGGGGTGATGGTTGTCTGCTCTGAACAATCCTCATTGTTGCCAAAAGGCTGTCATCGTGCGGTTGGGAGTTTTTATTAGTCTAATTTTCAATTTTTTATTTTGATCAATAAATCGATAACAAGGACCTAAATGAAAAAAGTGCTTCCTAAGAAAGTTGCGTAATTCCTTCTTCTTTCTAATGAGCCCATGTTTATTTTTGATCAATCAGTAACGAATGAGGAATATCGTTTTTAAGAATGGCGCGTTGGAATAAGCAATACGAAACTGAACCAGTAAGGATGACA
>JASAMX010012578.1:0-33184 GCA_030248175.1 Microlaimidae sp. YZB2_3
CTTCGTTCAGTTACGTCTATACTCTAGAATTGCTGGAGACAATTTTAAAGCAAGTTTTAAGTGTATATTTAAAAAATTTTCGCCTCCAGCGGCTAGGGGAGCACCCCCAGATCCCCCAAACGACGCTTCGCGTCGGCTTTGCGCCGCTACGCGGCGCAGTTACGGCGCTTCGCGCTGTAACACCCCCCGCGACATTGGCAGACCGCCCCCTCGGAAAAAGCAACCTATAAGCACCTGATACACACACACACACACACACATATATATATGTATATATATATATATATATATATATATATATATATATATATATATATATATATATTATTATATATATATATATATGAAGATATATACATTAGGGTGAGTGGCGTGCGCAGCATGTCTTTTCGGGGAGGGCGGTCTGGAGGGGGGTAAATACTAACCGTAAAGGGGGGTCTGGGGAGCGGCAGTCCCACAGCCTCCTCTTAGATATGAGGGGTCTGAGGGGCGAGAGCTCCCCAGCGGGGTCAAGGGCCAGAGCCTTATTGTCAGGGAGGATCAAGGGGCAGAATACCCTCCGGGCCGGGGGAGAAATTTTTTAATTTAAGGCGCTAAAATACACTAGAAATTTTAATTCCAGATGATACTCAGACCTGTGCATTGCCCCCCGGGTTTTATTGGGGGGGGGGCAATTCCAAAACGGGGGGAGTGTGGCACAGGGGGCAACTTTTTTGAAACGGGGCAATAAAACGGGGGGGGGCAAGCAGGGGGAAAAAGAGAAAAAAGAAGGGAAAAGACAAAAAAAGCGAAAATAAGGTAAAATAGGTCTAAAATGGCTTAAAATACATTGAAATAGGCTAAAAACTGCAAAAAATTTGTGATGATGACCTCATCATAGGTCAAAAATGATGTCATAAATTTAGGGTACTTTTTCATTTTTGGCGGGGAGAGGGCAAATCCTCCAATAAAACGGGGGGGGGAGGGGGAGGGCATTTCCAGACCGTGCACAGGTCTGGATACTTATTACGAGATTTAAAGTTTTTTATATCTATTCATTTAAAACATGTGTTTAAAACGTTAATAAACGGGTAATAGTGTTTATAATAGTTTATTTAAACATGTATGCCTGAATTACTGAACGGGATAATCAATTCAATCAAAAACTAGATATAGACGGTAATAAAACACCCGCGAGCGGGGAACATTGGTTTTTGACTATTAATATGCTTTTGGAAGCCTTAGAAAAGTTTCTGAATGAGTTTTGAGCAAAAAAATTTTTTCTCTCTTTTTTCCCAAATTAAAAAAGGCCCTCCCTCTCGTCCCGCCGATTTCGGGGGGGGGGGGGCGACCGCCGCCCCCCCCCCCTCCCCTGGTCAAGCTACTGATTGGGGTGTCTAATTTATCTCATAGATTTCTGAATCAGACCTGTGCACTGCCCCCTCCAGGGTTTTATTGTGTGGGGTGATTTCAAAAAATGAGGGGGCAATTTTTTTGAAAGGGGGGAGGCAAGCAGGAGGGAAAAAGCAAAAAAAAAGAGAAAAAAACAGAGAAAAAAGGACAACTAGCTAAATTTAAGGAAAATAGGTCTAAAATGGCTTAAAATGCATTGCAATATGCTAAAAACTCTAAAATTTTGCGATGATGGCGTCATAATAGGTCAAAAATAGTGCCATAATTTTTTGGGTACTTTTTCATTTTTGGGCGAAAGCGCAATAAAACGGCGAGCAGGGGGCACAGCCGCTAATATTCCGTAGGGGGGCATTTCCAGATCATGCACAGGTCTGCTGAATACTTTTATAGGGTTTTAAAAAATGCAAATAAAATATTTAATTTAAATTAAAGTGCGTATATGGTTTTAAAGGATTAGTAGTATAATTTATATAATAAATTTAAAAAAAATATTTTGCTTAATATTTATGCTGGTTTCTATGCTTTTAATAACACATCTATTAAATAAAATTTCGTTTCATCGCCTACGAAGCAGGTGTTTGTGTTTTGCGGAAACAATGCGGTAGACAAGTTTTCATCCGCTACGTTGAGTTAACTGAGCAAGAACTGCGTTTTATCTGATAGAATTCGTCATTTTTAATTAACGTTTAAAACTATGATCGTTTTTTTCTTGAGCTGCGACGTCACAGTAAAAAAAAGCCAAATACGACTGACTGTGACTACGCCTTTCCATTGGTCTTTTTTTTATATAGGCAACTCTTTAACAACACAAATGAACAAAAATGATATAAAAGTCTACTGTGTTTATTTTGGTTAAACTCATAAATTAGAAGGAAACTTTGCAATTATGTTTTTTAAGATTTTATTATTCTCGTCAATTTATATATAATTAAACACAAAATCTGAGAAAAATTGTAGATATATAGCGAGAAAGTCCAGCTGACCCAAAACCTGCGTTTTCCTAAAGTTGTAACTATGTATTTTTGGCGGTAAATCATTTTGAATTTTTTTGTGATTTGATATTGTTTTTATATACTGTGAGAGTTGTTGGCTGGCTTGAAAGTCTGCCAAGAGAGTTGCATGGTGACTGTCGTCTGTGGGCAATCGCATAATATATTTCCCCGATAATCATCTTACAGACTTATATACATTTATTCGGTAACGGAATATAATAGTAATAAATTAAAACTAGTAGTGGAGTAGAAAAATTAAATTTTGTTTTAAAACATAGACACAATGAATGGAAACTGCTACTAAACTAAAACTGCAGCTTAGTTTGTATTGTATATGTTTATCTTGTTCATTTAAGTAAAAAGTGATTAAAAAACATCTACTTTTTTATCATACAAAAACATAACAACTAACTGCAAAAAAGATTTTCACGCTGTAGTAACTTATTGTAAATAACGCGTATTGCTTTTCGAATATATACCATAAAAATAAGTTTTATTTTAAGGTGTATGTGAGTAATTAAAAATTAGCTTCAAGAAAAATAAATATAATAATACTACCTTACAAGACCTGTGAACTGCCCACCCCCCCCCCTTCCCTCCCGATATTTTATTAGGGGGGGGGGCGCGGGGGACAATTTTTTTGAAACGGAGTGGGGGAAGCAGGACGGATAAAGGAAAAAAGAAGGCAAAAAAGGGATAAAAAAGTGAAATCTAAGTAAAATAGGCCTAAAATGTCTTAAAATGCATTAAAATAGGGTAAAAACTGCAAAACTTTTGCGATGATGGTGTTATAATAAATCAAAAATGGCGCCATAATGTTTTGGTGGGCACTTTTTCATATTTTTTGGAGCATTTCAAAACCGTGCACAGGTCTGCATTACTGCATATTTCCGGAGCGAATTTCGTTTTTCTCTGTTCATAACCTTGCACAATTTTTTTGTACTAATTGATACATGGTTCTTGTTTTATAAATATTTATAAATGCTTAATGTCAGACAATATAATTAGTCAAGTGTGGCACTGTCAATTATGTACCTGAACAGTTTAGAACGGGTGCTAAAGGTACGTATGGTAGAGGCATTTCTAATTCCAAAGATTAAATTGATAGATGAACACGGTCAAAAAGCTAGGGGGTGTTTACCCCGGGTAAATGACATTTCAAAATCTAGGGGGGTCGACCCGGGCTGGAAGATTTTGAAACCTAGAGGGGGGTCAGGTGCATACATGAGCAAGTTGGTCCGGAATGGGGGGGTTAAACCCAAAATTAGGGGGGAAGGTTAAAATCCGAGAAACGCAAAATACCCATATCGTTTTTTTTTTGGAGTGCATATTACCCATATTGTTTTTCAAAAGAAAGAAAAATAGGTAAAAAACGCTAATTTTAGGTCAAAAAGCCCTTTTTATTGCATTTTTTAGCTTTTTATTGTTTAAAACATTCATTTTGACCTCAAAACTTAAGTTTGAAAGCAGTTAGAAGTCAATTTAAAGACATTTTTTTCTTCATTTTTCCAAAACTGGGGGCGGGTTAACTTTTTCTCCCCCCCCCACTTCTGAGTGGGGGGGGGTTAAACCCCCCTTCCCAGAATTTGGGGGGTTAATCCCCCAACCCCCTCCCCCCCACCGTGCCCATGTATGGTCAGGTGGGGTCCAATTTCCGAAGCAAAATACTTTTAAACCATTAAATGTTTAATAATAGTTTTTCATAAGATAATAATACAACATTTTATTAAATAAAAAGCGATATTGAGGTATAAAAAGGGTGTAAAAACATAAATTTTTGTTAAAAATTCACGTTTTTGGAAGAAAATTTGGTATAAAAAAAGTACTTAAAATTTTCTCAAGAGGGGAGAGGGGGTCAGATTTCAAAATTTAGAGGGGGTCAGGGGTAAAAAATTCGAAACTTTGGGTGGAGGGGGGGGGCTGAATTTTTTTCTAGGGGAGGGGCCCGAAATTTCGAGGTTAGGGGGTGGAGGTGGACCCCACCCTACCCTCCCTTGTTCATTTATGATTAAATTAATAGTAATGTCAATGTTAGATTACTTAGGATAAAAAAGTGTTAAATTTTCAAATTTTTCTATCAACTAAAATTAGGTATTTTAACACTTAAAAGCTTTAAGGGTTGGCGCGTCGAGTTCAAATTCCAAAAGCTGGTCCCTATTAAATGATCAAGTCATATCATCGCAAATGGACAATTAGAATCAATAATTGAACATTATAATTAAAAACATTGCAGCACAAGCGCCTAAAAACGAAACTCCCGTAAATTTGAATTGATGTCCTTAATCATCATAACATAATTTAGTAAAAGTTTCATGAAAAACGTTAAAATATGATCTAACCCGATTTTTAACCTTTTTGGTTGATTTTGTAACGTGCAGTGTGTTTTTAAAATTTCGCCACATCCGAAATCCTGAAAATAACATTGCAAATTTGTTACTGATCACTTGGGCTGAACAAATTTTTTTTACCGTTTTTCATGAGTGCTTTGGTTTTTCAAATTCGTAAGAATAACATGAAAAATTGCGCTTTCGTGATTTAAAAAACACTGGAAAAAAGTTTATTTGTAACAGGCAGTTGTCCACCCAAATTTCAAGTTTTTGACGTACCCTATTCTTTACCAAGATTTTCTCCGGTTTTTTTTTTCAAGCTGAGACAAAAAATTGACGAAACGTCGAACATGTTGTTTAATAATTATCAAAAATTTTGCAGCCAGCTAAACCGGGGATTAGTAGAGAGACCGTGTGTTTTTAATAAAGTTCTGCTATGTTATTCGATATTTTGCATAGTCGTTTCCAGGATTTCATTTGAGGAGGGGATATACTTGGGGGGAAAATACCTGCCCCAAGGGGGTCTGAGCGTAGATGTGTTTGGTCAGGTCCGCTAGGGGGGTCCACCCACCCCCGGGTGGAAGGCCAAAATTTTTTAGGGGGAGGGGTCCGGACGCGGACCCCCTGGCTTTTTAAGGGGGGGTCGACCCCGGGTGCGAGATTTCAAATTTAGGGGGGTCAGGCAGGAGGGGGGGGGGCGATATTTTAAAAATTTTTTTGAATCAATAATTGAAGTGTTTTTAGGTCAGGGACGTAACCAAGGTTTCATTTTTGGGGGGGAGGGGTGGGCGGATCGTAGTACAAAAAAATTTCGGGGGGGGGGCGCCGCCGCCCCCCATAAAAAAATTTTGAGGGGGCGGAGCCCCCCTTAATTTTTGAAAACGTTAAAAAAGCAGGGATAAACGTAGAATAAGCTGTATAATACACTTTTTTGGCCTAATAACGTATTATCTAATTTTTTAAGCGGTAAAAACATATTTTCTTAGTTAAAAATTACATTAGCACACATTGGCAGAGCCTGGATTTCACAAAAAAGGAATTTAGAGACCTTTCAGATTCAGACCCGTTGGCACACCCACATTTTAAATTAAAGCACATAAGCAGCATCTGGACTCCATAGTTTTTAGGGTACCTACCTATATGCAGACCTGTGCACGGTCTGGATATGCCCCCCGCTTTATTGGAGAATTTGCCCCCCCTTTATTCCCCCCCCCCCGCCAAAAAATGAAAAAGTACCCTAAAATTATGACGCCGTTTTTGACCTATAATGACGCCATCATCGCGATTTTTTTCAGTTTTTAGCCTATTTTAATGTATTTTAAGCCAATTTAGAGCTATTTTTACCTTATTTTCGCTCTTTTTCTCCCTTTTTTCCCTTTTCCTTTGTTTTTTTCTCTTTTTTTCCTCTTTTTTCCCTTGCTTGCCCCCCCCTCCACCGTTTCAAAAAAGTGCCCCCCTCCCGTTTTGAAATTGCCCCCCGCGGGGGCAGTGCACAAGTCTGTATATGAAAAAAATCCGAGCCAATGCTATAGGCGGCTGGAAAATTTAGGAGGGGGAGGTATATAAATCAACCAATATGATTGTTTGTTTTGCTCTCTGTGTAGTACTTATTACTTATAAAAAATATTGTACTAACTTTGAAATAACATTAGCATTAGGCAAGATAAATAGCGAGATATATGTATGTATACTATAGAAAGTGACGCTGAGCGAAGCGAAGCAGAAAATTTTTTTTTGGTTTTTGGGGGTCAATTGTCGTACTAAAATTATTTTATAGTTTGGCGCCGAGCGATTAGCGAGGTGCTAGAAAATTTTGAATTTTTAGCCTCTGAAAACCCTCAAATTTTACTATCTGGCGACTATTTCGGGGGGGGGGGCGGCCGCCCCCCCGTCCAACTACTATCCTTATTTTTTCCCTTGTTCGACCGTTTCGGGGGGGGGGGGCAGGGTGGCCGCCTTCCCGCCACCCCCTGGTTACGTTCTTGTTTTAGGTCTAATATTGAATTTTATATAGGTACTAAAACAGCCTATTTAGGCATAAAAAGTGTATTTAAACACTGTTTTTAACTAAAAAACCGTGTTTTTTTCAGTAAATACAAAATTATACTTCTAAATTGGTTGGGGGGGGGTCAGCCTCGCTAGGGAGAGGGTCAGGCCGGACCGCTTTCGAGCTTTGGGGGGCCCTGGATTTTTTCTAGGGGGGGTCAGAAATTTTGGCTCTAGGGAGGGTGGACCCCTCTGTCCCCCCAAAAACATCTGTGGGTCTGAGGGGCCGTAGCCAAGGGTGTAGCAAGAGCATATTTAGACTATCATACAAAAGGCGACTGGTCGGGGGGTTTGAGGCGGTGGAGCCCCCCAACTAAGGGGGGT
This sequence comes from Microlaimidae sp. YZB2_3, assembly GCA_030248175.1. Lineage (NCBI taxonomy): Eukaryota > Metazoa > Nematoda > Chromadorea > Desmodorida > Microlaimidae > Microlaimidae sp. YZB2_3. Next base: position 7,082 of record JASAMX010012578.1, read on the forward strand.
CTGGGGGGCGCGAGCCTCCCTCGCAGGAAATTTTTTAAAGCACGTCAAAACCTACAATTGGAAACTTTTTTAAAAATTTTAAATTCGATAATTTGACCGGAGGAAATTAACTCGAGGGGTCTGGTCTGGGCTGGAACCCTCCAGCAGAATTAAGGAGCAGAACCTTTTGTTAAGGGTTCAGTAGGGGGAGGGGCAGAATGCCCCTCAGGAAAAAAAATTTTTATTTAAGGCACCTAAAAACACTTCAAAAATTTATTTGATTACAAAATATTAAAAAATGTAAGGTATAAAATTACAGAAAATTTTAAAAAAATAATTTATAGACTGTTTATCCATTTAAAGCGTTATTTTATCACTTTAAATTACAAATAATTATGTAATTTTTTTAAATATGTAAAATCGTTAATAAATTTTAATTTATTATTTAAAGTAGTTTACACATGTATATGGCTTGACTATTGAAAGCCATGGACCATTTAAATCTCTCCGCGTAGCGGGAAAATTTTGGGTTTTTGACTGTTTATATACTTTTAAAATGCCCCAGAACTGTTTCTCAACTAATATTCAAACAAATTTTTTTCTCTTCTAAAATTAAAAAAAAACTTTGTAATCTCCCCTTACTAAAAAATCTGGCTTCGCTGTATTTGGGGGTGGGGGTGGCTGCCTCCGTCTTAAGTACGCCACATTACTAGTAGGAGTATGGTACCTAATTGTAAACGGTTGAGGAATAAAATGCAATAAATTAATATTTTTTAACTGGATGTAGAAATGTTATATACGAAGAAGAGGATTTTTCGCTACAGATATTATTATTTATTCACCGATAGGATAAAATCTAGAAATTTGTACCTATTATTTTAATGATATTATGATGATTAATGATATTATTATGATATTAATGAAGAACAAAGTCTGCGAAGCAGAAAATTTTTGATTTTTTTGTGTTTTTATGCATTAAATTTGTCGCAGGATAACTCCAATGGGAAAAAATATTTTCTTACTTTTTTTGTGTAAAAACCAAAGGGGGAACCCCATAGGTGAGAACGGTCCGGGAAGCTAGGGGGGATGGTTACCCGGGGTAAATCGAATTTTGAATTCTAGGAGGGGGATCCGGACCCCCCTAGTCTTTTAGGGGGGGTTGACCCGGGGTGCAAAATTTTGAAATCTAGAGGGAGGTCAGGTGGGGTCCGGTGTCCAAAACAAAACAGTTTTAAACCATAATAACTTTAATAATTGTTCTTTTTATAAGATAATACTACATTTTATTGAATAAAAAGCGGTATTTTGGTGTAGAAAGAGTGTAAAAACATGAATATGTGTTAAAAATTCACGTTTTTGGAAGAAAATTTAGTATAAAAAAGTACCTAAAATTTTCCCCAGTGGTGAGGGGTTTACGATTTCAAATTTTAGAGGGGGGTCAGGGGTAAAAATTCGGAAATTTGGGGGAGGGGGGGCTAGATTTTCGTCTGGTAGGGGGGTCCCAAAATTTCGAGGCTAGGGGGTGGTGGACCTCACCCTGCCCTCCCCCCTTTCTCTCCTATGGGGACCTTTACAAATTTTTTTGCTTCCTCAGAATTTGAGGGGGGATATATCCCCCATAACCCTCCTGAATATGGCCCTGTTTGGGGATAGGTTATGATTTAAAAAAAGCATAATATTTATGACAACCGTCATTCAATTGGGGATTCCCTGTTTTTGCTAGCAAAAAAAAACAAACCAGCCCTGTCATTTGTATATATAATATCATCATCCCAGCTGTTTCAGCGGCGGTTAGGTTAGGTTTCGGCGTAATTTAGCGGGAGAGTAGGGATAGCTGTTGGTGTTGGGTAATAGCCGAGCAAAGGCGGGGTAAGTAAGTGCATTTAAAACAGTAGAATTTGTCAAAAAACAGCAATGCTTGTCGAAGTATTTATGCTGCTGTTATTAAAAGGGCTTGACCTCGTTTTCGAAAAATACAAAACAAGACCTTTTTGCAATTGAAATTAGAATTTGATAACAAGTTTTAAAGCTGGTGTATATATTTAATCAAGAAAGACTAACAAATTTGGAAGCACAAGATTTTATAATACCCCAGCCGAACCATACCCAGACCTGTGCACGGTCTGGAAATGCCCCCCCCCCCGTTTTATTGCCCCCCCGCCAAAAAAATGAAAAAGTACCCTAAAATTATGACGCCATTTTTGACCTATGATGACGCCATCATCGCGAATTTTTTGCAGTTTTTAGCCTATTTCAATGTATTTTAAGCCATTTTAGACCTATTTTTACCTTATTTTCGCTTTTTTTTGTCCCTTTTTTCCCTTTTCCCTTCTTTTTTTCTCTTTTTTTTCTCCTTTTTTTCTCTTTTTTTTCTTTCCCCCGTTTGCCCGTTTTATTGCCCCCCCGTGCCCCCCTCATTTTGGAATTGCCCCCCCCCCCCGTTTTAACCCCAGGGAAGGGCAGTGCACAGGTCTGACCATACCCTACGGATTTGGTGGGATTTCGGGCAACTGACGGCGGCTGAATTTTTTGAGTCATCTCCCATTGCAAACGTATTTTGCAGACTTCAATTTCGAATTCAAGGAGTTCAATGTGAGTTTAAGGATTATTATATTATAAAGATTAAAAAAATATCTTATAACCAGTTTTTACGAAAGATTTTCTGGGGTGCGTTTTGGACTTGTGCACTGCACCCCGTGGAATTTTATTGGGGGGGGTAATTCCAAAATGGGGGGCAATTTTTTTGAAACTGGTGGATGCAATTAAACGGGGGTAGGGGCAAGCAGTGGAAAAGAAGAAAAAAAATAAGGAAAAAGGACAAAAAAGAAAAAAACTTAAGTGAAATATAGGTGTAAAATGGCTTAAAATGCATTGAAATAGGCTAGCAACTGCAAAAATTTCGCGGTGATGGCGTCATAATAGGCCAAAAGCGGCGCCATAATTTTTTGTACTTTTTTCATTTTTGGGTGGGGGGTGGGGTGCACTGGACACAGCCACTCCACTAATATTCCCGTGGGGGCATTTCCACACTGTGCACAATTGCACAGGTCTGTATAATATGTATATATATATATAGACCTGTACACTGCCCCCCCCCCCCCGGGGGGTTATAATGGGGGCGATTCCAAAACGGGGGGCAACTTTTTTGAAACGGGGGGAAAGAGAAAAAAGAGAAAAAAAGAAAGGGAAAAGGGAAAAAAGGGACAAAAAAAAGCAAAAATAAGGTAAAAATAGGTCTAAAATGGCTTAACATCCATTAAAATAGGCTAAAAACTGCAAAAAAATTCGCGATGATGGCGTCATAATAGGTAAAAAATGGCGTCATAATTTTTGGGTACTTTTTAATTTTTTCGCGGGGGGCAAATCCTCCAAAAAACTGCGAAAAATTCGCGATGATGGCGTCATAATAGGTAAAAAATGGCGTCATAATTTTTGGGTACTTTTTAATTTTTCCGCGGGGGGCGGCAAATCCTCCAATAAAGCGGGAGAGGGGGGCATTTTCAAACCGTGCACAGGTCTATATATATATATATATATATATATATATATATATATATATATGTAGACCTGTGCATTTTCCCCACTGGAGGTTGTATTGAGGGGAAGGAGGCACGGGGGATAGCAGAGGAGAAAAAGAAAAAAGAAGGAAAAAAAGAAAAAGAAAATTAAATTAAGTAAAAATAGGTTTGTAAAAAAATGGAAATAAAGATGGCTTAAAAGGCATTAGGTTAGGGTAAAAACTGCGAAAATGGCGTCTTAATACATTAAAAATAGTAAATGACGCCATAATTTTTGGGTACTTTTTTCGTTTTTGGGCGGGGGGGAGCAATAAAATGGGCGGCGCAGTGGCGTAGCCAGGGGGGGGCGGCCGCTTCCCCCTTCCCCGAAATCCGGCGAAGCCGAATTTTTTCGCAAGGGGGGGCCCTTACGTTTTTTGAATTTTGGGAGAAAAATTTTTTTCTTTAAATATAAATTCAGAAACATTCCTGATGCGTTCCAAAAGCATAAAAATACCCAAAAACTTCCCGCGAAAGCGGGTACATTGATATTTTATATTAGTTTTTTTAATTTCGATGGATTGTCCCATTTAATACGTAGCTAAGGCATATGCCTTAGCCTTAGATATTCAACTACAATACTATATACATGTTAAAACTTGTGGGGTAGTCTGCCTCTCGCCACCCCCCTCCGTTCTTGGCGAAGCGTGGCATTTTGTACAGATTTCCTTTTTTTTTCTTTTCGAATAATGTGTTATAAAAATTCAAACCAAATCTTAGTGCATGCTAAAACCATAAATTAAATCTATATAAAAATTTTTCCCGCTACGCGGGAAGGTCAAATTTATATATAGTAAACCTAATGTTATCAGTAATATTTTTGTTAGGGTACTATAACTTCAACCATATTCATACACAAAATTTAAAGACATCAGGCAATAAATAGTTTTGTTATATACAATTTTATCCCATCGTCATATTAATTTTGAAGATCAAACAAAATTGTAGATAAATTAGTTAAAAAAAATAAAGTAAAATGTATGTTCGCGCGATCACCAGGGGACGATTTTTAAGTAGTTTTTAGTACATATTTCAAAAAATGTTCGCTTCCGGCGGCTGGGGGACACGGGACACCCCCCAGAACCCCCGGCCGACGCTTCGCGTCGGCTGGCGCCGTTACGCGACGCAGGCGGCGGCGCTTCGCGTTGCTTCTGTGACTTTTTCTTCCCCCCTCCGCCTTCCCCCCCCCCGAAATGAAATCCTGGCTACCCCACTGGGTGGTGGCACAGCCCGAGAGACATTTCCAGACCGTACACACGTCTGTTGTATAAATGTATATATACAGACTGTGCGCACAGTCTGAAAATGCCCCCCCCTACGTTTTATTGGAGGATTTGCTCCCTTTTTCAAAAATGAAAAAGTACCCAAGAATTATGACGCCATTTTTACCTATTATGACGCCGTCATCGGGAAATTTTTGCAGTTTTTAGCCTGTGCATTTTAAGCCATTTTAGACCTATTTTTACCTTATTTTCGCTTTTTTATCCCTTTTTCCTTCTTTTTTTTCTTTTTTTTTCTTTCTCTCCTGCTTGCCCCCCGTTTTATTGCCCCCCCCCGTTTCAAAAAAGTTGCCCCCACGTTTTGGAATTGCCCCCCCCGATAAAACCCAGGAGGCAATGGACAGGTTTGCATATATAATATAGGCCTGTGCACTTTCCCCATTGGAGGTTTTATTGGGGGAACACAGGGGGGCAATAACACGGGGGGAGCAGGGGATAAAGAAAAAAAAGAAGTAAAAGGACAAAAAAAGCGAAATTTAAGAAAAAAAAAGTCAAAAATGGCGCCATAATTTTTGGGTAGACTTTTTCATTTTTGGGCAGGGCGGGCAACAAAACGAGGGGGTCGGGCACAGCCACTAATTTGTAAGGTGAGCATATCTTTCTAACCGTTAGGGGCTGATGCAGGCGATAATTCCATTAATGTATGTATATAAGTTAGGTATAGCCATAGGTGGGCAGCCTCCCGGATTTTTGTTTGTTTTTTTTTTTTGAGAAGGGGAATACTCGACCCCCAAAAATTTGAGGGGGGGTTTCCCAAAAATTTTTTTAGGGTATACCTCAAATACCCCATTTTTAGTACTGGAACTGGAACCTCCAAAATTTTAAAGGGTGTTCCCGGGTACCCCCAAATGTTAGAGGGGTGTCGGCAGTAATCGGGATTTTTTGGGGTGTATAAGTATAATGCCCTCAACAAATCCCCCTGCCCACCATACATGGGCACGGGGGGGGGTTAACCCCCCCAAATTCTGAGAAGTGGGGTTTCACCCCCCCACTCAGAAGTGGGGGGGGGAGAAAAAGTTAACCCCCCCAATTTTGGAAAAATGAAGAAAAAAAATGTCTTTAAAATGACTTCTAACTGCCTCCAAACTTAAGTTTTGAGGTCCAAATGAATGTTTTAAGCAATAAAAAGCTCAAAAATGCAATAAAAAGGGCTTTTTGACCTTAAATTAGCGTTTTTTACCTAATTTTTCTTCAAAATGGAAAACCGGTATGGGGTAAATGCACCCCACAAAAAAAAAAACGTTATGGGTATTTTGCGTTTCTCGGATTTTAACCCCCCCCTAATTTGGGGTTTAACCCCCCCCCCACTCCGGACCAACTTGCCCATGTATGCTGCCCACCTATGGGTATAGCTAAAATTAAATGCTACTACTTACATTATAAAAACTTTTGTTTATATTAACTATATATACCGTAAGTAAAATATGATGATCTTGAATTTTTTCAAAGTTTAACTCAATCATTTTTGAAGAAATTTTATGCCAAAAAAGCAAAATTTTGGTCGACAAGTAAAGCATACATGGGCACGGGGGAGGGGGTTTATGGGGTTAACCCCCCAAATTCTGAGAAGGAGGGTTTAACCCCCCCCCCCCACTCAGAAGTGGGGGGGGAGAAAAAGTTAACCCCCCAATTTTGGAAAAATAAAGAAAAAAAGTCTTTAAAATGACTTCTAACTGCCTCCAAACTTAAGTTTTGAGGTCCAAATGAATGTTTTAAGCAATAAAAAGCTTAAAAATGCTATAAAAAGGGCTTTTTGACTTAAAATTAGCGTTTTTTACCTATTTTTGCTTCAAAATCAAAAAATGATACGGGTAAAATGCACTCCAGAAAAAAAAACGATATGGGTATTTTGCGTTTCTCGGATTTTAACCCCCCGCCTAATTTGGGGTTTAACCCTCCCCCACTCCGGACCAACTTGCCCATGTATGAAGTAAAGTATTAATTTTTATTACTTAAAACACTCACTCACTCCAGACCTGTGCACAGTCTGGAAATGCCCCCTCGCTTATCTTGGTGAACCCCCCTCCCCCTTTGCCCCCCTTTCCCCCTCTCCCGCCATAAATAAAAAATCTCCCAAAATTATGACGCCATTTTTGACCTATAATGACTCCATCATCACGAATTTTTTTGCAGTTTTTAGAGTATTTCAATGCATTTTAAGCATACATGGGCAAGTTGGTCCGGAGTGGGGGGGGGGGGGTTAAAATCCGAGAAACGCAAAATACCCATATCGTTTTTTTTTCTGGAGTGCATTTTACCCGTATCGTTTTTTTTGATTTTGAAGGAAAAATAGGTAAAAAGACGCTAATTTTAGGTTAAAAAGTCCTTTTTATAGCATTTTTAAGCTTTTTATTGTTTAAAACATTCATTTTTACCTCAAAACTTAAGTTTGGAGGCAGTTAGAAGTCATTTTAAAGACTTTTTTCTTTATTGTTCCAAAATTGGGGGGGGGTGGGGGGGGGGGTTAACTTTTTCGCCCCCCTCCACTTCTGAGGGGGGGGGGGGTTAAACCCCCTTCTCAGAATTTGGGGGGTTAACCAACCCCCCAACCCCCCCCCGTGCCCATGTATGCTTTGGGATCGCGATATGTTTGACATAAAGCTAAGCAAAATTTATGTATGTATATAGAGTGCCGTACTATAACTAGTTACATAGCGCCCATCAATTCAGATAGCAGCAGTTCAATATTGGCCAAAAATTATCTTTTAATAAAATCACTTTGAATTTAACACTAGCACCATATCTTAATTATATATAAAATACTTTGTTTTATTAATACAGGTTTAAAATAATCAGAAATAATGTCTTTTTTCAAACGACTACCGCAAATAACTTTCAAAACTATTTCAGCATTTTAATTTTATGTATAAAAGTAAATTTATTAACAGTTATTGACTGTGTGCAACCCTAAATTGTTGGCCTTACCGACCCAGAAGGATAGTCTAGCTATATCCACTTGCTACGCCAAGGAGTGCAAGTGTTTTTAGTGAAAAATTTATAAAAAATAGCTTGAAATAATCTGAAAATTGTTTTCAATGAGTTTTCTACAGTATTCTTTTTGTTTTAATGATTGATTTGATGCAACAAATAAGCAAACCAATCAAATAAATAATGCGACACATTTCTTATCTCTACCGGAGTTTTTCACTAAATAAAACTGGTTTATTAAAAAGGGTTTTGGTTTAAAAAAGTAAAATCCAAAGAAACCTACTCGAATGTACAGATTGAATAAATACAAAATAAAGTTTCAGTTGTTTTCACATTTAAATATTGTTTATATATAAGTTGTAATTTGAAAGTGCTCTTAAATTTTTTTGGATGTAAAAATTATCATAATATAGCTATTTGTTTCTAAAAAGATAATTCTATCTTTATACGAAAGTGCACTATTCAAATTTTACCTAACAGGGTTTCCAGCGCTCAAGGCGGAATGCTCTCCCTGACCAATTTTTGCAAATTTAGGGTATTTAGAGCTCTCCCTAACTTTTTTTGAAATTTTTTGATATAAATACAAACTGTTATAATGCAATAAATCCTGAGTTTTAACTAAAATACTACAATTTCAAACGTTTTATAATAAAAATAACACAAAAGGAAGAAACTATGTGGCACGCTTCATTTTTAGGACTGCAGTCCCGCTAGCAATATCAATAATATTAGCCCTTTGTCTTAGTAACGGAACCAGGATTTTTTTGGGGATGAGCGTTTTGTAAGGGGGGAGGGGAAGAAAATGAGCCTTGGGAGTGAGCGAATAAATGGGTAGCTGCAGTGGCGTAGCCAAGATTTCATTTGGGGAGTCTGGGGATGAGAAATACATGTTACAGAAGCGGCGCCTCGTAGGCGTAACGGTGCCAAGTGACGAAGCGTCAGCTGGGGAGGCTAAAGGATAAACTTTTATTGAAATATGTACTAAAATTGCTTAAAAATAGCCCCCTGGGAATGACATGAACATAGGTGTTTTTGGTCAGGTCCGCTAGGGGGGTCAACCCCCGAGTGGAAGGCCAAAGTTTTTTATGCCAGGGGGTCCAGCAAACCCCCCTGGCTTTTTAAGGGGGGTCGACCCCGGGTGCGAGATTTCAAATTTAGGGGGGGGTCCGGGTCAGGGGGGTCCGATTCATAACAAAGTTTTTTTTAAATCAATAACTTAAGTGTTTTTAGGTCTAATATTGAATTTCATATACTAAAACAGCTTTTTTAGGCCTAAAAAGTGTATCTAAACACTGTTTTTAACTAAAAAACCGTGTTTTTGATAGTAAATAAAAAATTATGCTTCCAAATTGGTCAAGAGAGGGGGAGAAGGGTCAGCCTTGCTAGGAGGGTCAGGCCGGACCGCTCTCGAGTTTTGGAGGGGGGAGGGGAGGGGGGGCTGGATTTTCTCTAGAAGGTTCTGAAATTTTGGCTCTGGGGGGGTGGACCCCTCTATCCCTCCTTCCCAAAAAACACCTATGGACAGGAAAATACATTGACTTTTGTTTTTTATGACGATTGACTTTTGTTTTTTTTATAAAAAAAATATGACTTTCCCGTAGCAGGAACAATTTTTATATTAACTAATTTATGGGTTTAGAATGCACTAAGATTTCTATTAATTTTTATAACACACTATTTAAGAAGTAATAAGGGAACCTATACAAGCTTTGCCAAGGAAGGGGGTTTAAATTTGCTTTGCCCTTTGCTAAATATGAAAACAGAAGTTAGGGGGTTTAAAACAGCCATTAATGTATGCCACTGAATTTATATTTTTAAAATGTATAGTTTTGCCATTCAATAACTAGGGTAAGGCAAAAGCACATCATGGCTCAGTTAGCTATATTTTAAATGGCACAATCCATTAAAACAAAAAAAACTAATACAAATTAATTATCAGTATAAAATTCACATAATGCGGGAAAATTTTAAGTTTTTGGGCATTTTTATACTTTTGAAAACCATCAAGAATGTTTCTGAACTTATATTAAAACAAAAACGTAAGGGAAAAAATCCGAAGGGAAAAAAAAGGGAAAAAGTAAGGGAAAAAAAGTCTTGTTAAGGGTTTTGGGGCAAAAAAAAAACCCTCCTGGCGGTTCGGGAATGTAATTTTAGTCATTTAGACAGTTCTGGAACTTTAACCAAGAAAAACGGCCAAGTTTACTATCTGGAGACATTTAAAGGAAAGCATCGCCATCTGAATCGCCCCGCGGCCAGTCTAATATTATCCGAATTTTTTTCTTATCTGCATATTTAAGACATCTAAATAGATCAACAACTGGGTCAATATTTGAAAAAATACCCCTGTTCTGTTATAAATTGTTAGTATTTAACTACTACAAACAATCTGTAAAGATAAAAATTATTTAAATTATGTTATAATATTAAAAAAAAATTCATTGGAAAAAGCAAACAAAAAGATAAATAATGAGCGCCGCAGGCGCAAATTTTTTTAATACTCTGTTGTTGGATTTAATAAAATACCCTATACTTGATGTCCCAAAAAGCAAAATTCTCCCTGACTCACAGGTGCTCTCTTTGACCTTTCCCTGACTTCCCTAACCACTTTTTGCTCTCCCTGACTTCCCTGACTCGCTGGAAACCCTTGCATGTAATAAACAAAAATATCATTTTTCAACATACTAATAAAAACTTTAATTATATGTGTAAAATCAACTTCAAAATGGAAGCAGATGTTTTTCTTTTTTTCACTATTTCTATTATTGAAAACTTGGTTTAAATATGATGGTGAAACTCCTACCAGAAACGGCTTCCACAAACGGGATGATCCATCGCTGAATGTCGTTGCCAGAAAAGCATTTTTAATCTCATCCGTTTTTATTCCGAACTTCGGTGATAGTTGCTGTTTCTGTATTCCTTCAACATGAGTTTCTTCAACTAAAAAACGCATAATCCATTTAAAAAACTCATTAAGATACAATCATTAAGGAACAAGAAAAGAAAAAAATAAAAACTGTGTTTTCAACTTATCTTAATTAATTTTACGGAAAAAAATATTAATGACTTAGTTTTCGTTGCTTTTCTTGGAACCCAAATGCATTATGCATAAATTTTATAAAAAATTCTTTCGTATATAGTCTATAAACTCTAAGATACCTATAGAAACAACACAAAAAATTCAACTTCTCTTAACACGCGTACGCTTATGTGTTTTCTTTAATTTATTTTTTTTCTTCATCCTCTTTGATAACCACGCTTTTTATTAACCTTTGAGTGTTGTTACGGTAAAAACAAAAACTGTAGTATTTTTAAAAACAATTATAAAAGTAGAAGATTCTTTAATAAACCTAAAACCTTATAGTGTCAACCTTTGGTGACGCTTTCATTCCGAACTGAAACAAAATTTCTAAAAAATGAATACAAAATATATTGCAAAAACATAATTATTTTAGTATTTATGTTATAATCTAGGAATTTTATCTATCACGATCTGGGAAGTGTGTTCGCAAATGAAAACATAGTTTTGTTGGTAACTAAAAGCCTTCGCAATGTCTTGGTATTCACGCTTACTCGCCCACTTGTAGTTGTATATAATACTGTTAGCTGAGCATTAGTTTTAAAAAAATTACGCCTTTTCCACTTGTAGTTGTATATACTGTTAGTTGAGCATTTAGTTTTATAAAAATTCCGGCTTTAAGCATTATTTTTAAAAAATTATTATTATTTGCCAATATGCCAATGCCATGTTTAATATTTACAGATAAAGATGTCGTAACAAGAAATACTTTTTTATTTTAAAATATAGCAAATTAAAATTCAGTTTAGCAGGTTAAAATCCAATAATTTGCTTAATTTTACCGATAGCGCTCCAGTCCATAAAGGAGTCTTCCTTGTGTTCTTCTTGAAGGACCAGTGAACAGGCAGCTGGGATTGGTTTGACGGCGTTGGATGACCCGTCCACGCCATCAAGTCTCGTGACAAGAGTTCCACCAACGGCAGCAGACACTGCCACGCTACCATCCAACGATGCCGACGCCACACATCCTTTCTATAATACAAATTGGGTTATTTTATCACATAAATTATTGAACTACAATCCGTATAAAAATCAAAAAGTAGAAAGATTAAAAAGTACAATAAAATAAAATTAATTAATCTGAATTTAAAATTTTAAAACTAAAATTAAAATAAAATAATACTAAATTTTATTTTTATTATCATTAAAAAAATAAAATTATACTACTAAATTATATTTTTATTATCATTACTCAAATAAAAAACACAAACCAATCGCATTAAAATTTCATATTTATTTCTAATCAATTGTTTAAACACCTTGTTTTGGAAAATTCACTGATTTAAATTAATAAGAAAACAGGTTTTTAGAAAATTATAACCTAAAACAAAAACGTTCAGTGGTGTTACAGACCTGTACACGGTCTGGAAATGCCCCTCCGCTTTATTGGAGGATTTGCCCCCCGCTAAAAAAATGAAAAAGTACCCTAAAATTATGACGCCATTTTTGAACTGTGATGACGCCATCATCGCGAATTTTTTGCAGTTTTTAGCCTATTTCAATGTATTTTAAGCCATAGACTTATTTTTACCTTATTTTCACTTTTTTTGGTCCCTTTTTTTCCTTTTCCCTTCTTTTTTCTCTTTTTTTCTCCTTATTTTTTCTCTTTTTTTCCCCTGCTTGCCCCCCGATTTATTGCCCCTCCCCGTTTCAAAAAAGTTGCCCCCCGTGCCGTGCCCCCCCCCAATAAAACCCCCCGGGGGGCAGTGCACAGGTCTAAGTATTTTTTTTTACCTGAAAAGCTAAGGAAATAACCGAAGAACTGTGACAGTTAAGAGTGGTCATAAGAGTTCCATTTTCTCCGTTCCATACTTTGATTGTACAATCGGAACTTGCGGTAGCCTTAATTACTATTATTATAGAGTTATTTGTTATAATCAATTTTTTTGCGATATCAAAAAATTTATATTAAGCTAAAATACAATTTAAATAACTCTTTAATTAAATGAATAGTAAAAAATGGTTTCTAAACACAAAGCTAAATTACACAAAAACTTTATTTAAAACGCAAAATGGCTGTTGTAGTTTTACGATCATAACAAGACAAGTTGACCAGACAAAATACATTCCTAGAAAAAACCTTAAACAATACATAACGAATTTTGGATATAAGTTTTTTGGTTTTGCAGAGCATATAAATTTTTGTAAGCATGGTTAAGTTTTTGTGAAAAACATTAAAAGCTGTTAAATTTTTGGGCTCAGATTAAAATAAATTTCAGCTATTTTGTGGCATTTAACGTTTTAACTAAATTCAAATCATTAAGCTTTTAAATTATGTCGTTTCAAAATTTATCAAGCTTTTTCATAGAAGAAACATCTAGATTTTTTGAACCTCAAACTTTACTGTTATTATGCATTTTTAAGACTAGCGTTATCGTAAGACAGATTCTCCTGAAACTAAATTTCAAATAAAATGATGTTTCATTTAATCATAAGCTCTATTTGCAAAATTTCGACGCATTTCCTTCAACCATAAAACTTGTTGAACTTCTGTGACGACCTGTAACTGATTGAATCCGTAACTGATGAAAGATAAGACAGTGTTTTTGGAGCACAAAGAAAAATACCCCACCGGGATTCGAACACAGGTTTTTTTTCTGAATTTCAGGCTAGTTGTCTCAGTCCGGGGCACTATCGCTGCACCACACGCACATTTTTTAATTTCTTATTTACCTTACTAAGTCTTTAATACTCGCGAAGTTTTAAATCATCACTTCAGAGAAGGAAGTTCCACGCTAAGCTTGATAAGTAATATGAGTTGTTTAATTAATACTTATTGTTTCTTTAATAGTTTAAAATAATTAACTTACAACCAGAAACTTGGTTGACGACCAACAACAATCATTAATCACGTCATTATGACAATTACGAACAGTTTGAAAAGGCGTCTTTTTATTTAGCACTAATTCATCTTTTTTCCAAAGAACAAGATTCTAAAAATACCCGACTAAAATTAAAACCATAAAAATATTGATTACAGTAGAAGATAATGCTTATAGTACATTAATAAAAAGAATAACTAAATTATAGTAAAACATCCAGATAGCACTTTGGTTTATGCAGGCCCTTTATTCATACCCAATGTAGGGTTTCTGAAAAGGGTAAATTCTAATTCTTAAAAATAAAAAGCGGTTTGAAAATAAAAACAAATAAACGATTGATTTCATTTATAAATATAAACAATTTTTAAGTTGTGAATTTTGAATCTTCCGCCAGAAATTATTGTTATTGTTTTTTCAGATTTTATGAGTAAAAAAGTAGAAAAAAAGAAAGAAAATTAATTAAAAAAATTATTCGCGTACTTTAATTTAGGTTGGCCTGTGTGTGAGGATACCCTGTGTATGTTAAAAAAAACACAAAAAATTTTTTTGAGGGTTAAAGAAAAAATAAATGGAATGCGGTCAAGCAAGGAGAATAAAATTAGGACTATGCTCTGCTAAAAAATAGACTTTAAAACTAATTATACAATGTTTTTTGTATTTAAACACACTGATAGTTAATGAATTTTAGCTAATGCAACTATAACTGACCTTATCAAGTCCAGCGGTGGCAACGAAATCTCCGTCAGCTGAAAAGGAAACGCATGTGAGTGCTCCCTCATGGCCGTACACGGACACTCGAGGGGTTAGCCGCAGTTTGGACTTCCGACTCTGGAGCTCAGCTGCAAAATTAATTCTATACAACCAATCAATCAAACAATTAAGAAATTCATTAAAAGTATATAGTACAGTAGGGTAACTGACTTAATTTCAGCCACCTTTTTTATTTTTTTGGATAATTATTTTCTGGCTCTTCTAATCGAGGCAGGATTTGGTCTAAAAATCAAACGACAGGTATTTCTGCTATTCCAGTGCAAAATTTACAAATTTCTGTTACACTTAAAAATCAGTGGAGGTTTAAACTCTTTGATTATAGTGGCCGAAGTTAAGACGCATGCCATTTACTTCGGCCACCTAGAAAAAACTGGCCATAACTATTTCTAAAACGTACGATGAATATTTTTAAAGGATGCAAATTTATCCTTAGGTATTTTTCTTGGTACATATAACTTAATTTTATCCCGTTTGCAAGCTTTTAGAGCTATTAGCAAGACTTTAAATAATTAAGTCAAAACCTAAAAAAACGTGTTATTAAAACAAAGTTTTAATAACAAGTTTTAATGTTTTTTGATAAATTTTTTTGGTGTGAAAAAATATTTCAATATAAAATGGCTTTTGTTACAGCCAGACAACTCTAAAGAAAGCCCGGTAAAAACTTTATTCAACTTTATTAAGTTTTTTTATATTTTTAACCTAAAAAAACAAAAAACCAAACCCGCCTTAATTTCGACCACTTTTTAGGTTTTAAAAGAACAAAATCAAAAGCATAAAACACAAAAATACGATTACATAACCCAAAATTATCAACTTTAAGGATAAACAAGACGTTAAAACAGTTAAGAAGTGGCATAATTCCACACCAACCCTTGCCTATCCTTTGAAGTTTCATTTTCATATCTAACTGCATCCCTCCACCAAGAAAATAACCTGAATTTTTTTACTGCATTTCAATAATCTTTGAGAAATTCCTATACCGGTTTATTGATAGTTCAAAACTAGTCAATTTGGCGTTGGATTACTCCAGCCCGCACAGATGTTTACTACGTAATTCTTTTGAATGCATCCCTCCGCCAAAGGAAATAACCTGACATTTTTACTGTGTTTTAAATTGCTTTAACAACTTTTTGAAGGATTGGTATTCTATATCGTGGTACGTGGTGGGTTTTTTAAGAAATTCCTTCCGGTCTATTCAAAATTTAATACAACTTAGTAAATTATGTGTTATGTAACCCCACTAGTACACATCATGGTGCAAATCGTGTTAAACAGGTTCTTTCACGTGAATTTTAAGGTAGCCGATCTTAACGGAATCTTAAAATGCGCAGTTAGTTTTTTTTATAGCTGAAGCGGGCCGGCGATGGATATTCCATATTTCCGCCTAATGCCCTATATCAGCACTGTTGTTGATGTAGAATTTTAGTCAAGGCCCCACCCCTATCAGGGATTAAAGTGATTTGAGGAAAATATCAAAACATGAAAATTTTGAGCCTTAAACAGAGGTTATTTTAACGTTTTATAGTGCTTTGTTCCAAATTTGATGCAGTTTAAACACAAATCAAAAATCCAGAAAATAACAAAAAATTCACTTTTTGTATGATCATGTTGATAATGCAGAATAACACAAATAAAAAACTTTTGCAAAAACACTTTATTCAACATTCATCCAGTTACTTTTGTGCTAGTTCTTTTGTGTTTTATAAAATGATAAGCCAATTTTCCAACACCCTAAATTGGTGGCTGAAATTAAGACCTGGCTGAAATTAAGTCAGATACCCTAAGCCACCAAGTTTTTTTTTAATTTTTAAAAGTAAAACCAACGGAGCGAGCCATAGATGAACAAGGGGGGTAGGGTGGAGTCCACCCCCCCAGCCGTCTTGAAAGTTTGCCCCCCACCCCCCTAGAAAAAAATCCAGCCCCCCCCTTTCCCCAAATTTTGAATTTTTTACCCCTGGCCCAGGGGCGTAGCCAGGATTTCGGAAAGGGGGGGTTGTACTCCATACAAATTTTTCGAAAGGGGGGTTGTACTCCAAATTTTCAAAATACCGCAAAAAAGACATTAAAAAAGGGTAAAATTTTTTGCGCTTCGCGCTAGGTGATTCTTTTTGTTGTTATTTGCATTGTTTTTTACGTTAAACTTGAAAAATTTCCGGTTTAGAAAGGTATAACATTAAAAATCGTGGGTTAGCACGAAAAAATTTTTTAAAATTGTCTTTAAAATTCATTAAAAACATCACTTAAATGTTGTAAAAAGGTATATAAATGTCGAGCGCTGAGCGGAGCGAAGCGCGAGGAAATTTTTTAAAATTGTTCTCTTCGGACCCCAAATTTTTACCTCCGCCAAACCAAAAAAGGGGGGGGGGTTGCCACCCCTACAACCCCCTCCCCTGGCTACGCCCTTGCCCTGACCCCCCTCTAGATTTTGAAATCTGACCCCCCTCCCCTCTCGAGAAAATTTTAAATACTTTTTTTATACCAAATTTTGTTCCAAAAACGTGAATTTTTAATACAAATTCATGTTTTCACACCCTTTTTATACCTGAATATCGCTTTTTATTCAATAAAATGTAGTATAATCTTAAAAAACTATTATTAACCCTTTAATGGTTTAAAAGTATTTTGCTTCGGAAATTGCACCTCATCTGACCCCCTCTAGGTTTCAAAATCTTCCACCCTAGGTCGACCCCCCAGAAAGCCAGGGGGGTTCGACCACCCTAGGACTCCCCTCCTAGATTTTGAAATGTCATTTGTCATTTACTTAGGGGGGGTAAACACCCCGCCCCCTAGCTTTTTGACCGTGTTCATCTATGGAGCGAGCTATTTTTTAAATTAAATCACTGCATAAAGAGGTAAAAAGACTAAATATACATGCCAAAAAACATGTGGCCAAAACTTAAACCCTAAAATCAAAAACAAACAAACAGGAACCAACAAACAAAATGCTCAAAACCGCACGAATGTAACTTTTTTTTGTGAAACTGGTGTCTTACAATTAAATTAAATTATAATTAATGATTTTTTTCTTACGAATGTAAAACATTGACAAACATCCATCATTATGGCTGCAAGCGATCCAATTGTCGTTTGTCCAATCAGCGTTCGTTAGAGAACTACATCCTATGTCTTTGATTTTTAATGTCATAGAGGATTGTTTAAATTTGGAGTTATTCTCAAACAGCAGGATCTAAAAACAAAACTTTCAAATCTTTAGCTTTTTCGTCGTTACTACGGCAAAATGAGCCACAGTCATTATAAAATAAACGTGACTGACTTATTTTGCGGCTACTAGTAAGGTGCTGTTTGAAATTTAAAATAAGTCACAGTCGTATAAGTTTTACACAAATTGTGGCTCCTTTTGCTGTAGTAACGACGTTTTACACTTTGCCACCATTATATTTTTCTTTCACTTTTTGATAATCACTATTAATTGTGGTTTGATATCTTAGTTTCGACGTATGAACCACTAGATACGTTCACATTGCTGGGGTTAGCAAAATAAAATACACTAGCATAGCGCTAACCCGTAGACCTTTTTTTTGCTTTATCAGCTTTTTAAAAATATTTTTCAGACCACGGAAACTTTTGGTTTTTCATTATTTTGTTTTTTTTTTTAATTTTAAACTTAAAACACAAATTTTCTTGCAAAAATTTTTCACACTGGGGATAATATTCAAACAATAAATACTTAATACAAATATTCATGTAATCTAAAAAATTATTTTGAGCATTTGAAAACAAATACACACCTGAAAACCACTTTCACACACTGCCAGAATCTTATTAGATTTAGTATTAAATCTTAACCGAAGAATAGATGTTTCCGCAACTTTGACGATTTGAGGAAAATCTAAAACAGCATAAGTTTAAAAAAATAATAAATAGCAGAATAATTTTTTTAATTGCTTCAAAAAATCAATAAACAGGACTGGACACATATTTCAGTTACATTGTTGATGAATAGCTAGAGACTTTTTTATAATTTTAAATACATTTTGTTGAGTCAAACATTACCTGATTTTTCTGTGTTAAATATGTGCAGATGACCAGACCGAAAACCCACAGTCATTATATTGCCGTCACTGCTTAAAGCA
Organism: Microlaimidae sp. YZB2_3; assembly: GCA_030248175.1. Classification (NCBI taxonomy): domain Eukaryota; kingdom Metazoa; phylum Nematoda; class Chromadorea; order Desmodorida; family Microlaimidae; species Microlaimidae sp. YZB2_3. The sequence goes on from JASAMX010012578.1 coordinate 25,589, forward strand.
ACCGAAGAAGCTGAATCATCATTACAATTTGTTTTAAGCGTTTGAACGCCAAGATTTTGAGACCATACCTGTAAATAGACAAACTAGTAAAAAAATCGCACCTAACACGGTCACTTCTTTTGTTATATTTTTTTCAATAATAAGCACAGAAATAATAATGTCAAATTAACACTCATAGCATTACCTAATAATAAAAAATAATTCTTCAATATTTAACTTACATTAGCAGGTACGTCTGAAGTGGGAGGGGGAGGGGTGACAGCATAGTTTGGCAGGGGGGTTATATCCCTAAAAATCCTGATTATAGCCGTCACCCCCCCCCCTAAAACTTGGGGGTACCCCGGACAGCCCCCCCCCTAAAATTTGGGCGGTCCCAGTACTAAAAACGCTAAAACTGGGGTATTTGAGGTATACCCCAAAAATTTTTTGGGACAACTCTCACTCAAATTTCGGGAGTCGGGACCCCCCCCCCAAAAAAAAAAAAAAAAATCCGGGAGGCTGCCCACCTATGGGTGGCCGTGGCAGGGTGGTTAAAATTAGAGGAAGGCATCTTTCTTTCTTCAAGTGAAATTTACCTATTGTTTTTCGATTTAAAAAAAAAGCTTAAAAAGGCTGATTTTGGGATCAAAGGCATTTTTTGTATTTTTAAAGTTATCATTAGTAAAAAATCATGTAGACTTCAAAATTTAATTTTGAAGTAGTTAGAAGTCATTTTGGAAACATTTTTTTCTTTAATTTCCTGGAAATTAAACTTTCTAATCATCCGAAATAAGTGAGGAGGGAAGGAACTCCCTTTTTTAGAACTTTTTTAAGGGGGGTGCGAGATTACTCCTTACCTTCCTCCTGTGCCTAATGTATACTAGTAAAAATCCAAAACACATAATGAACCGCACTCAATTGTAAAATGAAGTTGCTTTAAAAATTTTTTAAAACAAGAACAAACCTTAACGGAACAGTCCTGACTGACTGTTGCTAAGCGGTTGCCTAGGTTGATAATCCCAGTAACGGGAAGAGCATGAGCCATCAGGGTGCCCAACTGAATACCTTGACTTGCGGACCACACCCGAATGTCTCCAGACATTGAAGCCGACACCAACTGCTCCCCACTGCAGCTAAAAACTACACCTCTCACTGAAGTTTCGTGTCCGCGAAGAATCTAAATTATTATCCGAATTGCAAAAATAACACATCTAAAATTTCATATTAAACCAAAAATATACATCAATAATTATAAAACAAAAATAGTTCAATCATCACACAACAACTCTCAACAAAAAAATTAAGAATAACATAGCACTAATAGGAATATAATAAACAATAATAAAATTAATATTAATTATAATTACTGCTTTTCTTTTTACTGGTGATAACGAATAAATTTTCAAAGTTGCATCCCAATGTCCAGTAACGACCAGTGCCGTGTCAGAGTGGCAATCCAAACAATTTATAGGGCTATAAATTGAATTTTATTGAATTAAATTTCAAAAAATGCCAAAAACTTAACCATGAGTTGACATTAAAACAAGTTGGTAAAAAAGACATTTTTTAAACTTTAAGGTAGCAGTGAAAGTGAATTTATAAAACATAAATACTTAATATAAAGATATTCATATCATGACAATCAAAAAAAAATCTAAACCTATTAGTTCGAACTGTTTCTAGACATTTTTGATTTTCGCTTTTCCACAGTCGAATGCTTCCATCCCAGCCAGCGCTGATCACATCTGCAACTTTTCCCCACTGGAATTTTTTGCAGACCGAAACCACACCTTCGTGTCCACTTAACACACCTGATCTGAAACAAGCACCAAACCATTTCACAAACTTGAACAACACAATTTACTATAATACATTTTTTACAAAGCAATTTATCAAATGAATACAATTTTACCGGAATTTATTTTTACAGTCCCACAAATATATTTGACCGTCCTTCGAACAAGAGCACAAAAAGTTTTCGTCTGTTCCGAAGAATGCTAATGACGTAACCATTGCAGCATGCCCAACAAATTTTTGAAGTTCCTATAATTTCAAAAACAAAAATTCTTAAAATTTGTTTATTACAGAATATTATAGGTATTATTTAAAAAATATATGTAATATCGACATGATTTACATAATTTCAACTTTTTCTAATATAGTTCCATTAAAAAGTTTACAATGTTACAATATATGAGTAAGTCTAAATCTTTAAAAAAAATTTACTTAGAATTGCTTAGACTTAAACTAGCTAACTTTAGCATACCTAAGACCACGTGTCTCGAAAATTTACTAATCACAAATAATTTTACCACTATTAACAATTGGTAGCATCAGCATTGTGATATGTCTAATGTCTGTTTTGAACAAACGTTTTTCTTTTATATATTACTCAATGTTTTTATATAATAATATAAATTAAGTTACTCCAAAAAAATTAGTCACTAGTGTAATAGGACACAAAAAATAGATAATTACTTATAATAGAAGAATTAAATTTAGCTGACCTTGTATAATTGTATGGAAATTAAACATGAAAGGACCAATTAAAATTTGCAATAAAGACATTTGAAAAACAAACAGGAACGGAATGATTTAAATTAACATTTTTACAAAATGCAAAAAATTATTCAACATTATTCGTTGAAAAAAATCCACAATCCTGTTAAAATTGATTAATTTTATAATAATTTGAAACAAAAAAAAACCTAGCAAAATATAACCTGAGTGGAATGTAATCTGTTTAATACTACTGATCCGTCTTGACCGCCGATTGCCAAAACACCATTTTTTGAAACAGCAACAGCGGTAATACTCTAAAACGTTTCAAAGACAAAGTTCCATAAAATAAATGCATTCTACCAAAAACCACTACTGACCATGCATCAGCACGAGGGGTGAACCCCTCAATTCTGGGAAGGAGGTGTATTTAACCGCCCTCCCCAGTTAGAATTGGGAGGAGGAGAAACGGTAATCCTTCCGCCCGGCTTCTTTCCGATTTTCAAAACATGAAGAAAAAAGGTCTTTAAAATGACTTATAGCTGCCTCGAAACTTAATATGCGTAAAATGCGCTCCAAAAAACACGATAGGAATACAATCATAGATATTTTTGGGGTGGGGGGACCGAGGGGTCCACCCCTTCCCCCCAGAGCCAAAATTTTGGACCCCCCTAAAAAAAATCCAGACCCCCCTCCTCCCAAAGCTCGAGAGCGGTCTGGCCTGACCCCCCCTAGCGAGGCTGACTCCTCTTCCCCCTCCCGACCAATTTAGAAGTATATTGTTTATTTACTGTCAAAAACACGGTTTTTTAGGTAAAAACAGTGTTTAAATAAACTTTTTAGGCCTAAATAGACTGTTTTAGTATATAAAATTCAATATTAGACCTAAAAACACAATTAAATTATTGATTTAAAAAAAATTTGTTAAAAAATCGGACCCCCTGACCCCTTCTACCTAAATTTAAAATCTCGCACCCGCTGTCGACCCCCCCCCCTCTAAAAAGCAGCCGGGGGGGTCTGGACCTCCCTAAAGAATTATGGTCTTCCACCTGGGGGTGGACCCCCCTTAGCGGACCCGACCAAAAACATCTATGAATACAATGCGTTCCTCGGATTAAAATCCCATCCCCTAAATCCGAATGTAATCCCACCCCCAGATTAAAATTAAAACAATGAGGAGAAAGAGCATGGGTTCCGCCTGGCCTGGCCCTTTCCAATTTTTAAAAAAATAAAAAAGGCCTTTGAAATAACTTATAGCACCCAGTCTTGAAATCAAAATCAGCAGACCTATGCACGGTCTGGAAATGTCCCCTGTTTTATTGGAGGATTCGCCCCCCCGCCCAAAAATAAAAAAGTATCCAAAAATTATGACGCCATCATTGCCAGTTTTTTGAAGTTTTTAGCCTATTTCAATGCTTTTTAAGCCATTTTAGACCTATTTTTACTAAATTTTCGTTTTTTTTCCTTCTTTTTCTCCTTTTTTTTAACCTTTTTTCCCCTTTCTCCCCTGCTTGACCCCCCCCCCGTTTCAAAAAAGGTGCTCCTCCCCCAATAAAAGCTCCTAAGCTAGGGTAGACCAGATACCTACGATAAGAACTTACCGTTGAAGTCAGTCGTTTGCTTCGGTAACAAGGGTGAAGGGACCCTTTTGGTTTATTGCTCCATACCAAACACTGGGAGAGGCCATCTTTATTCAGGTTTGAAAATGAAACAGGAAACGGTTCATTCATCAGTTCCTGACGTATAAGTTCAGGGTATACGCTCAGAAAGGCTCCTTTCCTTGAGAAGAAAGAAGACAAAGCCAAAAGATCATGCGTTAATTTATCCTTTAATAAAATGAAAAGCCCGATCAATTTTTCACCGAGTTGAAATTTGAAGCAGCTTTGAAGAAAATTTATAGACTGAAGAGCTTTCTCCAGTTTTGTAACGTCTCTGTCATTATTCTAAAAAGACATTTTGTATCATTAACTATTTGTATGAGTTACACAAATTTTAGAGGGTTTTATACTTAAAATTGTGTAATTATGTAATTACGTATTAAAATTATACCTATAAACTAAAAACAAACAGGAAACGTACACACGAAGAAAATCCCAAGTGATTAAAAAATTACCAATATGTCAAGAAACAGCGTGCAGTAGCGAGAATCAGATACGGTAGATTTTTCCGTCACCATTTTAAAAGAATAGTCTAAAAAACATTTTTTTAATAATAATATAATAAAATTATGATTTTTGTAATATAGATAGTATTATGTGCATAGTTTTCGTTTTTTGTTCGCTTCAATTTAAAAACAATTATTTAGCATCGGTTTGATGAATCCCTTTAAACCAAACAGAATCTACATAAAATTTAACTTAAGATTTAACTATAAAAAATAATTATCATACTTTTAAGTGTAAATAGGGCATCCTTGCAAAACCGATTGATTCCATATATGATACTAGATTTTCCTAACATTTCTTTGGCACTACAGAAACCAATTGAATATAAGATGTCACTGCTAAAAACAAACCGCATGTGCAAACGCTACAGAAATCGCTACAAAAAGTACGCTAAAAAAAATCGCTAAGCTGCAAACGCTACAAAAAGTTACACTAGAAAAAATTTTGGAGCATAAATATTATATGGTCTGACCATTTAAATCAGAATGCGCTCCGAAGCTCCGCTTCTTAATGAGCGTAATTAATTTCCAGCTTATTCAAGCTTAAGTATTTTTAAATAATTCCGCTTCTGCAGTTTTAAGGTTAATTTTATCGTTTTTACTATTTAAAAAAATTAGTTTACAAAACGTTTTTGACAACAAAATAATCTATGCCAAATTCCCGGGAACATTCCAAATTAACATTAACATAAATATTATTTCATAATAAATATAAAAGTTGTAAAACTTTCAGAGCTTTCTGTAAAAATTTTTATATAATTTTTAAATTATTCCCTTGGTTTTATAGTAGAACACCAGTTATGAATGATTTTTACTAAAAGTTAAATATCAGTTTCGATATTAATTTTTGCCTGACAACAGTATAGTACGACCGTAAGTTGAGACTATTATGTATCCAAAACTCCGCTACTGTTTATACAGTGCCTGTCCCAAGCCAAGATAAAGGAGGAGGGTTACAGAGGAACTTGTGGCAGTTTCTCTGTAAAATTTTCTACGCGGGATGCCTGCAGCCAGCATTATCTACACAGATGATGTCATCGTTAAACGGCTAGGAGAAAAGCGTGACGGAAGTCCCTGCATTATTTGCTGACAAGTTTGTCGCAGTTCTGCCGCTCCTAATGAAGATCATGGATCTAAAGTTTAAATGGAACAACTCCCTTGCAGCCAAAGGAACAGCTAAAAAAACTTATTTGAAGCAAGAATCTGTGCCACAACAGCAAACAGAAGAATAATGTATCCAAAAGTAATAATTTCATTGTTTACGGGTTGTTCTATTTTGAGATATAGTTCTATCAATTTAATGCTCAAAAAACAGTTTTTTGTCATTTAAAAAATTTTATTCGTTCAGTTTTGGCTCAAACTTTATTTTGCAAAGAAAAATATGGGGTAACTTTTGTATGTCGTTTGGAGCAACACGTAATTCAAAGTTTTAAAAAAACTAAAAAAAATTTATATTTAAAAAAAAAAACAAATAAAAAAATCCTGAATTAGTTTTTAGATTAAATACAATTATAAAGTATTGTTCAGACGTGTATCTAACTATTTCCAAACTTTCATTAAAATGTAAACTAACCAAGTTTTTTGTTAATTTTAATATTTAGATTTTACGCTTGGACATCGAAAATCAACAAACTAAACTAAACCGTTTCGTTTAATTCCGGCGGCCGTGGGCCGCCGGGTATTATCTTTAGATGAGTAAGTAAGTAACTTCCTAACGCTTTTATTGATTTTGAATAAGTCGGTCGAATCACCTCTATATAAGTTGAAATTAAGAACATATATACAACTGGGAAGGGAGAATCGATTGATAATCACGAATTTGTGATCTGACAATTTGTGCGGTCTATCATGACGCATGCAAATTTAATTTACAACAATTTTAACTCGGCCGAGTAAAATTTATGACTTGAAATTCGGAACATATATACAACTGACAACGGAGAATCGATTGATAATCACGATTTTGTGATTTGACAAATTGTGCGGTCGATAGTGACGTATATGCAAATTTTATTTAAAACAATTATAACTCGGCCGAATAAAGTCTATATGACTTGAAATTCGGAACATATATACAACTGATAACGGAGAATCGATTGATAATCACGATTTCGTGATCTAAAAAAATTGTACGGTCAATAAAGACGTATATGCAAATTTTATTTAAAACAATTATAACTCGGCCGAATAAAGTCTATATGACTTGAAATTCGGAACATATATACAACTGATAACGGAGAATCGATTGATAATCACGATTTCGTGATATAAAAAAATTGTACGGTTGTTAAAGACGTATATGCAAAATTTTATTTAAAACAATTATAACTCTGCCGAATCAACTTTATATAAGTTGAAAGTTGGAATATATAATACAACTGACAACGGTGAATCGATTGATTATCACGATTTTGTGATCTGCAAATTGTGCGGTCGATCATGACGTATGCGGAACTTTAAAAACTTTCGGGGATGCACACGCAAAATCTTTTTGTCTTGTTTTTTAAAACAACTTGCTGCACTCAGGGTAACGTTTACACAATAGAATAGACAATAATAAAACATTTAAAATACTAAATGGGTTTTAGACATAAATCGACGAGTTGCCCCAGGGTTGGTGGGGGATTAAACTATGATTTAGCGGGGGGGGGGGGTTGGTTGAAGGATTAAAATCCGAGAATTTTCGTTTGAAACCGATATCGTTTTTTTCTGAAGTGCATCTTACTCATATCGTTTTTTGATTTTGAAAAAAGGTTAAAAACGCTAATGTTAAGGTCATATAGCATTTTTGAACTTTATATTACTTAAAACAGTCAGTTTGACCTTTAAACGAATTTGGGGAGGGGGTGTCCCCAGGTACCCCAAATTTAGGGGGCGGGGGGGGGTGTCAGCAAAATCCGAAATTTTGGGGGGGTAAACCCCCCTGCCTATCTATGATCATGAGGTATATACAA
>JASAMX010012579.1:0-12728 GCA_030248175.1 Microlaimidae sp. YZB2_3
AAGGGGAAAAGCGAAAAAAACAACAGAAAAGGGACAAAAAAGTGAAAATAAGGTAAAAATAGGTCTAAAATGGCTTAAAATACATTAAAATAGGCTAAAAACTGCAAAAAATTCGCGATGATGGCGTCATCATAGGTTAAAAATGACGTCATAATTTTAGGGTACTTTTTTCATTTTTTTTGGCGGGGGGGGGCAATAAAACGGGGGGGGGCAAATCCTCCAATAAAACGGGGGGGCATTTCCAGACCGTGCACAGGTCTGGACACCCATCCTAAAATTGGGGGGTATCCCCGACATCCGCACCCACCAATTTTGTAGGGGGGTTCCAGTCCTAAAAATGCTAAAAATAGGATATTTGGAAAAAATCCCAAAAACATTTGGGAGCCGCCCCTATCTAAAATTTGGAAGATCTGGAATTGTATACATTCTCCAAAATCCGAGAGGGTGGCCACCTATGTTTTCACTATGTATAAAGTGAAGAAGAAAAAAGGGTTCAATCTTAATCCTTATTCATATCTTTGAAAACAGGTCCTCTTCGACTATGTAATAGAATTCATTCTTTTTATCATCATACCTTATGAGTCAAAGCTAACTTGTTAATAATACTTAAAAAAATGAGAGGGGATGCTGACACTTCACCTGCTTGAAAAATAAAGGATAAGAGCGATTATCACAGCTGTTTGCAGGACCAAAAACAGTGCTTCACCCCACGCGCTAAAACAAAATAGCAAATGTAGATTATTTTAAACTTTTTAAAATCAATATGAATGTTTTATATTAAATTATAATATAAATAAACTCCACAGGTAAAAAAAAAATACTTTTTGTCTTTAAACCCGATCCCTTGATATTTTCCCAGCCCAAAAATGAGCCAAGGGCAACTAACACTGCAATGTATTATAAAATGCGAATACCACTCTTTTTCTTCTATCAGAAATCCTCCTTTCTCCCAAACTCACAGGTGGTCGAAAATTTTTGGGGTCAACTTAACCCGCAAGACCGCTGTCCATGTATGACTGCAAACCCAACAAGGGGTTGTTGACACTCGCCATCACTTTGAAAGAACAATGGAATCGGTGGCGTTTCTGGGTTTTTTTGTGGCCAGTCTACTTTTACTCACTTCTGGCATATTGCCAAAACAAGTCATCGCACTCGGTCAGGCTTTGAACATACCGATTATCGTTTTCGCCAGAGTAAGTATTTTCTATTCATACAATTACTTTAGTAATACAAAATTTTTTAAATAAAATAGACAGCGTTTTTGGGGATTGATTAGGAGCTTTGCAGTTCGAAGCTCCTGGAATCATTGGTAGTATAATTGTATAGATCTCTGGTTTGCGTGCGTTGCGGCCACCTATAGGTAAACCCAACGTGGCTGCAACAGTTGTTCGTTGGATAAAAAATGCCTCCTATTAAGTAACTACTCAAATCACGAGAATCTGACATACTCGGTATTATATCGAATCTAATTGGCTGATAAAGTTACGTAAGATTCGCGTGATTTGAATGGTTACTTAATGGGGGGCATTTTTTAATCCAACGAAAAATTGTTGCAGCCACGTTAGGTTTACCTTTAGCAGACCTGTGCACGGTCTGAAAATGCCTCCCCCCGTTTTATTGGAGGATTTACCCCCCCCCCGTTTTATTGCCGCCCCCGCAAAAAAATGAAAAAGTACTCTAAAGTTATCAGGCCATTTTTGACCCATGATGTCGCCATCGTCGCGAATTTGTAGCAGTTTTTAGCCTATTTAAATGCATTTTAAGCCATTTTAGACCTATTTTACCTTATTTTTTTGCTTTTTTTGTCCCTTTTTTTCCTTTTTCCTTCTTTTTTTCTCTTTTTTTCTTTTTTCCCTGCTTGCCACCCCCGTTTTATTGCCCCCCTGAATCAAAAAAGTTGCCCCGCGTGCTCCCCCCATTTTGGAATTGCCCCCCCCCCCCCCGGGTTTAACCGGGGGGGGGGAGGGGGCAGTGCACAGGTCTGCCTTTAGCTTATTTTCCCTAATTAATCACGATCGCATTTGCGACTTGTCCGCTTCCTAATTGCAACGCAGTCAAATCTATATTACAAATGAAAAGGTTACATTTTTAATAAGTCATTTTGTTTAGTTTTTTATTGAAATTTTTTTATTTTAAAATTAAAAAAATATAAATTTAAGTTTTACGGTACGGTACAGTCCAATGACATAAGTCAAATGTCTTCTTTACTGGAGTCCAATTATTTTACTGACGAGTGCGAGTCAGGAGGCGTATAAAATTATCGCACGTAACGCCAAGAGCTGTCGGGTTGGATGGATCACAGGATTATATTTAGTTCCTTTAATCTATCTGATTTGACTATGCTCTTCTTCTTAGCAAGTACCAGCATTCTGGATTTCAACACCACGTTTTGTACATATGGTTGTACAAAAGTTCTTGCTTTTCTGCTTACTTACAAGCTTAGTGTATAATAAATGCTAAATTTAAAGCAAGCAGTGGCTAAGGACTTAATTCTACGATCGTAGTCAAGAACAAATGGTTTGGATATGGTTTGGTTAGCATGATATATTAAACTATGCATAAACATATCATATTCCATTCTTGATGTTCTAACTGAAGAAGAAAACAACAACAATGTATTTATTTTAGGTTTTCAGATACTTGAACAAACGGATGTAAATATATTTAGACAATGCACTTAAAATTTAAAATGTGCATCGCTTTATATATTTCGCCTTAGGTTCAAAAAGGACAGAATAATAATATGGCCTACAAAAACCAAACTCTGGTTCAATAAGGAGGAGATTATAAAAACGCAAATATAATAAATTTAACACAAATAGTTCAACACACAGTTAAAACATTTTTAATTTTTGCATTAAAATAAGGCAGTTTAAAATAGTTCAACAGAAAGAATACACTAAATATTACAGTTAAGTATTTACACGCTAAGAATTAAAATATTCTTGCCATTCTTAGTTTTTAACCTATAAAAATGAAATTGAAAATTCAAGCCCCTCTAAGTAATTGCGTAAACTCCAAAGCTTAGAAAGTGGGTGTGAGTTCCAAAAACTCTTAAGGGAATTTTCGGTTTTTTTCTAGACTGGTTTAAAAATGTTCAGGCTAATGTCGTAGTGGTGGGCAGAAAATTTTTGAAGATACTTCCAATAAAAATCAGAAAATTGTCCTGTTTTTAAATTAATTTCATAAATGATTTGACAGTTAATGACACAGCTTGTTTGGCCCAAAAACAATTATTATCTAATCACTAAATTATTTTTGAAAACATATTAGAAACTATAAAACAGCCAAAGTTGAAAAAATTTCACTTATACAGGAATTAAACCTTTTACCTCAAAAGTCGACTCTGACGCGCCATTCATTATCCTACACGGCCGAAGAACGAAAAGAAAATAGCATTTTATTAAGCTTTGGATTTTGCATTACGCAAGGAAGGAAGCAGGAAGGGCAATTGTGACACATACAGTGTATGTGTCACATGAGTTTAAATTGCTTATTAGGGCAGAACCTCGTTGCTCTTTTAGCTTTAAATGGCCGAAATCCGGAAGTTGTATGAACATTACTAATATTAGACCGTAACACCATTAGCAATAGATTATACATATAGAAAATACATTTTGTTGTGCAAAAATGCAAAATACGGTACTTTTATTTAGCTGATCCAAGCTCTGGAGAACTATCGCAACCGTAGTACCGGCCAATTATCGGCCGTCACGTGCTTCCTAATTTTCGCCGGGAGTTTAGCGAGAATTTTCACTTCCGCTCAGGAAACGGGGGACCGTCTCATGATCTACACTTTTGTGGTGGCATCAACCATGAACGGGATCATATTCAGTCAGATTCTCATTTACTGGGGACAGCAGCCGTTGAAGAAAACTATCTAAGTCACATAGGCAATCTACCTAGTTAGCTAGATTATCTAGACTATCTATCCTGCTGGATATTTTTGAAGTGCGAGATTTTTTTCAACGACGAACAAGATGAATGTTTTTATTATTTGCCAGGGTTTTTATGTTGTTGACAAAAATAAACCCTAGACAAAATCTAGGTTTCCTCAGTTTAATGTTGATAAAAATTTAATTTATTTTGTTTTTTATTTTTTATCTGCTGTTAAAATAATTTTGAAAAATCATTCGTCCACATACGCAAAACTGTTCAAATTTTAATGAATTATAGTCTATACAAAAATGATGCGGACTGGCGATAAAACTCGAATTTTGAAAGGTTATATCTCCATACGATAACCTACAATGGGGATTACGCCACTCTGGAGGTCGTGGTCGATTTGGTTCACCAAAACCGCCATTGCCACCTTAGTGAGGTAATTGCCACGTTACGTGTTGTGGCGTAGCGGCTTGCCGCGCTGAGGGGGCTGAGGTCCTTACCGTGTGGCCATTGCGGCCTAGCCCACAACCGGAGGAGTAGGTTTATCTTTACATACACTATTGTGCAACCAAAAGATAAGCCTTCCTCCCACGGTAAGACAAACCGACCAAACGTAGGCCTAGGGAATAGATGTGAGATAGGTAAAATAAATTTTTATTGTCGCTCTGTATTATTAAATATAACCTCACATCTAATCCCTAAAATCCTCTGATAGGGGTGGGGCCTTTGACTAACATTCTACATCAACAACAGTGCTGATATAGGGTGGTAGGCGGTAATATGGAATATCCATGGCCGGCCCGCTTCAGCTTTAAAAAAAAAAAAAAACCTTGAGTAGATTATGTACGGGACATATATCGGAGCATAGACCAGACTCTTAGCCATACATGTGACAGTTGGTCCGGAGTGGGGGGGGGGGGGGTTAAACCCCAAATTAGGGGGGGGGGGGTTAAAATCCGAGAAACGCAAAATATCCATATCGTTTTTTTTTTTTCTGGAGTGCATTTTACCCATATCGTTTTTCGATTTTGAAGGAACAATAGGTAAAAACGCTAATTTTGGGGTCAAAAAGCCCGTTTTATAGCATTTTTGAGCTTTTTATTGCTTAAAACATTCATTTTGACCTCAAAACTTAAGTTTGAAGGCAGCTAGAAGTCATTTTAAAGACATTTTTTTCTTCATTTTTCCAAAATTGGGGGGGTTAACTTTTGCCCCCCCCCCCACTTCGGTGGGGGGGGGGGGGTAAAACCCCACTTCCCCCATTTTGTGGGGGGGGGGTTAATCCCCCCAACCCCCCCCCCCCCCGTGCCCATGTATGCTCTTAGCTATTGTGACGACCCAAAGTAGAAGCGAGCTATTGTGACGACCCAAAGTAGAAGCGAAAATAACCAGGCGCTAAAAAATGTAGACAGCCAAATTTATTGAAAAATTTTGGCCGATACAGGAATTTAACCTGCCACCTCCAAAGTCGACTCTGATGTGTTATCCATTCCACCATTCCGGACAATAAAAAGGGAGAGATAATCGCCTTTTATTAACGCTTGTACTTTGAGTTTTCACGGAAAAGACACATACGCGGTATGTGTCGCACTATCTTTTAAAAAGGTTAGAAAAAAAAAATTTTTTTCTATACCGTGATGAAGTTTGCCAGTTTCCAGGGTTTCTATCAACCTTGGTTGTTTTTTTTTCTATAACGTCATCAATACGGCCGATGCCGTGAAAAAAACCTGGTCCCAAAAAAACAAAACTTTTTTATTAGTACAAGATAAGAAACGCCGCCTATATGCATTTAGAACAATTTTTTTTTAATTTTTGCTAGAAATATGTGCAAAATCGGCAATGCTGAAATTTTTTTGTGATGCGTTAAATACGCACGGTTTTCGCGATTTTTCGCCAAATTAATACACTACAAAAAAGATAGCTTTTGTTTTGCTTCCTGCTCGACGTGTATGATTTTGTTCATATTATTGTATATTAAATGTCCGCTGTTTTTTGTCTCTTACTTTTGACCTAAAAATTTTGAGGAGTGAACCCCTGGGGGCTAAGGGGGCCAAACATAAATGTTGAAAAAAATTTTTAAAATTTGTTTCAGAACCATTAAAAACGTAAAATCTATCAAAAAATAACGACTAAGCTTACAATAAGCTGTCAAAACCGACGAATTTAAAATTTACAAGCAATCCAAGCACATATGCTGGCAGCAGCAAATCTTTAAATTTAAAAGTTTTACAACAATAATAAACTTTAGAAGATTAGTTTTAATTTCTTTAATTTTTTTTTGATTTAAAATATTAAAAAAGTTTTCCAAATAACCCCATCAAAAATTTGAAAATACTTCTTTACGCCATGTAAATTTTTGTCACTAGCTCATAATTGATAATTTTTATTGGCTATTTCGCAATTAAAATGACGCAATTCAGACCAGATCGCCTATTCAAATGGTTTTACATGAAAAATAGTATTACTTCAAAAATTACATTCGGATATTGGCAAAACTTGGGAGACATACATAGGTGAGAAAGGGGGGGCAGGGTGGGGTCCATCCACCCCCCTCTAGCCTCGAAATTTTGGGACCCCTCTAGACAAAAATTCAGGCCCCCCCCCTCCCCCCGAATTTCCGAATTTTTTACCCCTGACCCCCCTCTAGAATCGTAAATCTGACCCCCCCTCCCCTCGGGAAAATTTTAGGTACTTTTTAATACTAAATTTTCTTCCAAAAACGTGAATTTTTAACACATATTCATGTTTTTACACCTTTTTTACACCAGAATATCGCTTTTTATTTAATAAAATGTAGTATTAGCCTATTAAAAGAACAAATTATTAAAATTATTATGGTTTAAAACTGTTTTGCTTTGGACACCGGACCCCACCTCACCCCCCTCTAGATTTCAAAATTTAGCACCCCGGGTCGACCCCGCCCCCTAAAAACTAGGGTTTAAGTAAACTTTTAAGGTTTATTTCTTTGGAAAAGTTTTTAATTTAAAGGTTTGCTGCTGCCAGCATACGGGTTTGGAATGCTTCCGAAATTTAAATTCGTCATTTTTGACATGTTATTGTAAGCTTAATATTAGGTTTTTTGACAGAAACATAAAACAAAAAGTCTTTATCTTTTGATAAATTTTATAAATTTGAATAAAAATTTAGAAAAAGTTTTTCAGCATTTGTGTTTGGCCACCCTTAGCCCCCGGGAGGTCAACACCCAAAAAAAATTTCTAGGTCAAAAGTAAGGGATAATAAATGGCGGACATTTATTACATAGCAATATGATCAAAATCGTACACACTTCGAGCAGGAAGCAAAATAAAGGCTATCTTTTTTGCAGTGTACTAATTTGGCGAAAATCGCGAAAACCGTGCGCATTCAACGCATCATTAAAAAATTTTGAGCGTGCCGACTTCACTCAAATTTTCAGCAGCGTACCAAGCAGCGTTTCTTATCTCGTACTAATAAAAATGGTGTTTTTTTTGGACTAGGTTTTTCTCACGGCATCGGCCGTAGTGATGACGTCATAGAAAAACAATTTTTTCTAACCTTTTTAAACAATAGCTAAGAGTCTGAGTTATGATGTTCCGATATATGTCCTGTACATATTTTACCTTCAATTATGGAGATATAACCTTCCGAAATTCGGGTTTTGTCGCCAGTTCGCATCATTTTTGTATAGACTATAGCTCAATTCACAATAATAATATGATGATGTTAAATTTAATGAATGTTTTAGTCGGGCCAAGATGTTAGTTTTTGTAATTGTGTTTTTATGTGTGATTAAAATTGATTCTTGTTGCATATCGTTTTAAAGTTTATTAGCAGAATTAATATTTTTAATGAGTTTTATTAGTGATTGGTAATTTAGTGATTTTTACCGTTGTTTTGTTCATTATTAAATTTTTTATGTCTAAAACGTATTTTAAAAGTGCTTTCAAGTGTAAACTCAACTGATATTACTTATTCCATTGTGTAGCTAAATTAGTATAAACTTTTTAAAAAACTACCATAACTGCTGCTAGTTCGCATCCTGTTCATTTGTCTATCTATATAAATAGACGCAATGTCTATGTATAGGAATATCGTAATATCAAATGAATCCAAAAAATACCGGAACAATTATTTGTCAGCTGTATGACTGACACGGGCTACTTGTGCAGAAAAAATACGCAAAATATACTAAAATAAAAATTTTGCTACGGATATAAACTATCCTAACCTTTTCGCATATTTATCCAATCAATGTGATATAATTACATAAACTCTGTATTTACCAGTTAAAATAAGCCATGTAACAAAATTAATTCTTGTTTACTATTCTTCCGTTAAATTGTTAGTAATTTAGAGCGTCAAAATTGAGAGGCCGTATGCATGTTGTTGTTGTTGTTGAATAGCTTGAAACCTATCTTCCCTGTGCAGATTATGCAAAGGGAAGGAGCAAGGGCGTAGCCAGGATTTCGGAAAGGGGGGTCCAACCCTGAACAAAATTTCCGAAAGGGGGGGAGTCCAAATCCTAAACGTTATAAAAGGGCTAAAAAAAATTTCCCGCGCTTTGCGCGGAGTGTTTATTCCCTTATTTATGTCACATACTTCATTACTTCATTATACCACTATATAACAATCTAAAGAGGGGTCCAGCGTGGTGATATTAAGATTACAAAACAAAGTAACACAAATTTGGAAGTGGAGACCGATTAAAACATTAGGAATCGGGTGGATCCAGCGTTGTCATACCAAGATTACAAAACAAAGTAACACAAATTTGGAAGTGGAGGCTAATAATCAATCGAGCGCTGAGCGGAGCGAAGCGCGAGAAAATTGACCCCCTAGATCCCCACCCTTGGCTTCGCGTACGCCCATGGGCAGGAGCTAAGACAAGCCAAGAGGGGCGAAAAAAATTTTACCCCCATGGTTGAGACTCTTCGTCCAACATTAATAACGATGTTGGCAACCTTTACCGCTAGATTGTTCACTACATACAGTGTTCACCATTCCGAGGTCTTCGTCTAAAGTCTTCGCCTATTATTGATCTTACTATTTAACGCTGTACATGGGCAGCATAAGTGTTTCTACAAGGTTAGTGCTACAAACTCCACACACAATAGAGCTGTATTTGTTCACTGGTTTGCTAGATGGAAAACTGCTATGTGTGGCCGACGTAAAACAAACACTAGCCATGCCAAGCTGGACACATTTTTATAAAAGAAAAAATCCAGCAACCAGGTTTAGGTGGTAGTGGAATGGAACTCGTAGGCCCGTTAGGTGCTGCCCGAAGGTCAGCACAGTCCTGGTGGCTTAATGGCCGTATGCATAAATGTTTTTGGTCGGGTCCGCTAGAGGGGTCCACCCCCAGGGTGGAAGGCCAAAATTTTTAGGGGGGTCGAGTCCAGGGGGTCCAGACCCCCTGGCTTTTTAGGGGGGTCGACCCCGGGTGCGAGATTTCAAATGTAGGGGGGAGGTGAGATGGGTCCGATTTTTTAACAAAGTTTTTTTAAATCCATATTTAAGTTTTTTTAGGTCTAATATTGACTTTTATATACTAAAACAGCCTATTTAGGCCTAAAAAGTGTATTTAAACGCTGTTTTTAAATAAAAAACTGTTTTTGACAGTAAATAAAAAATTATTTTAGGTCGGGAGAGGGGGAGGGTGGTCAGCCTCGCTAGGGGGGGTGTCAGGCCGGACCGCTCTTGAGCTTTGGAGGGGGAGGGATGGGGGCCCTCGATTTTTTCTAGAGGGGGAGGGGTCCAAGATTTTGGCTCTATGGGAGTAGACCCCTCTGCCCCCCCCCTTAAAAACAAATATACGTATGGCGAGCGTACTTCAGTTGGTGGTCGTGGACTTTTGTACCATATTACATGTAAACTGTTAGAAAAGGCGACAGAAATAATGCAAAGAATTTTTTTATTGATTGTAGGTAGTAATGTTTTTATATAATTATTTATCAATTTATTGGGGAAAGGGCCTCTTTCCAGATTCTTGATCAGAAGAGTCCCAACATTTTAAGGCTTAGGGGATGGACCTCTGTCATCTCATGACCCTGTCATGTCACGTGTCACCCATACATCAGCTATGAGCAAGTTGGTCCGGACGGAGTGGGGGAGGGGGGAGAGGCGGGGTGGGTTAAAATCCCACGAACACATTTAACCCATATCGTTTTTTGTTTTCTTGAGTGCATTTTACCCATATCGTTCTTCGATCTTGAAGGAATAATAGGTAAAAACGCTCATTTTAGGTCAAGAAGTCTTTTTTTATACCATTTAACTTTTTTTGCTTGAATCACTCATTTTGACCTCAAAACTTAAGTTTGGAAGCAAAGCAGTTAGAACATTTTTCCAAAATTGGGGGGAAGGAGGGTAACCTTCCCCCCCCCCCCAGCTTCTGAGTGGGGGGGGGGTTAGCCGTTAACCCCCCTTTTCAGAATTCTCGTTGCATGGAGTTATGTTTATGAGCAATTATGTAGTCTCGTATTTAGTCATTTATTTTATGTTATAATTCTTTTAGAACTAGATTTCAATAGGAATGATCCTGAAAGTTACATCGACTTCTTAGAAAAAAATTAATCCCGTTTTTTTTGGAATTTTTTTCTCGCAGGCTTACGTCAGCAGAAGAATCCACAGCTGCGCTGCCAATCCATGGAAAGAAGGCGCTCCTTCGTCTATTTTGCTCGTTCGTTCACGCAGATTAAATATTATAATCCTAAGGTTTACTTGACCAATAAATTTTTAGACCGCGCTTTAAATCCGTCAAAATCGAGAACTTGAGCGGAAATTAATTGTCGAAATCGGTTGTCCGTCTGCCCGCGCGTTCGTCTGTGGTATGGCGGCTCTCCGCTCTTTAGGCCGTAAGTTCATGGAGTACTGGATGAACATCGGGCGGGATTACGCCTTCGTCCTTAAAGAGGCCGCTGCCAACGCCAGGCGGAAGAAGTTGCGTGCTGCGGCGGCGATGACGTCACTGGGGGGCGTGGTCTACGCCGTCCGCACCAATCCCAGCCTGGAGGACTACGAGGACTGGATAAAAGTGGTGCGGAGAAAACAGCTGCTTCTCAGCGATGCTGTGAGGTAATACGAATTAATAGGTTTTATTATTATTATTATAAGTTTTCAACTATTGGGGTGAAATGGTTTTTCTTTGCATAACAATCTACCAAGCTTCATACAATGGAACAAAAATTATTATTATTATCAATTATTTTTTATTATGTCATAACACACCACACACACTTGAATCATTTCAAAAACGTTTAAAACATTTTTTAAAAAAACTTAAAATTATCTCGAATTATCGTTCTATGTACTATAAATTATTTAGTAAAGATAGAAAATTTGATAGTAGTAATGGTTTATAACAATAGCGGCGGCGGCCACAGATATGTCAAAATATATTTAGTATAGTATACTTTATGAATATAAACAAAATACGAGAATAAATTTTGTTTGTAAGAATGAGTATTATTTTAACACGTTTCCAGAGAATTTTTCTTTTATTTTTTATTAATATATTTTTAATTTAAAAATAGTTTAAACCCCCGTATGTTCGTTTAAAAAAATGGCATAAAAGCTCTTAAAAATTGGGAACAAATAAAAACAAATTGCGGAATGTGCTTAGTATTTGCCAAAAAGGTTAAAAAGATTAAAGTTTTGTTATTCGTGATTGTTTAAAAAATTTGGGGTGGTCAGATCACAGGGATACCCAGATAATAATTTCGGCCACAAAAATGGCAAAATACTTATTATATCATTTTAAATACATTTGAAGGATAAATTTTGTTTCCACATGGTTTTATGAAAAAATTGCATAAAATCTACGTATGTATCTGATTTTTCCAGTAAAATAATTTAAATCGTCTATTTACTTTATATTAATTTGCCGTATTAATTTATTTTTCTTATTGGGATTTTTTTCGCAGAGTTGAGTGTATTTTTTCTAGGGTGTGTTTTTTCTTTACTGTAGAGTGGGGTTTTGAAAAAAAATGCACCCGCGAAAAAAAGTACTGAAATAAAAATGTGCCGCACATTCACCGTAAAAAAAGTAAAATTATCAACAGAAACTGTTTTTTAGTTTATTTTTATTAATTTTTGAAAGAAAATTTTTTACTCGTGGTTGTTTTACAAAATATATTAGGCGCAGTAACAGAAATCTTCTAATAATTATTTCGGCAACAAACATGGCAAAATAATTATTATATCAATTTTAAAAACATTACAAGGATATTCTTTGTTTCAACACGATTTTAGGGAAAAGTTTTATATAAAATCCACGTATGTATCTGATATTTTTTCTGCAAAATCTTTTGAATGGTCTGTTTACTTTATTGTAATTTGCCGTATTAATTTGTTTTCCTTATTGGGACTTTTTTTTCTCAGATTTGAGTGTATTTTTTCAAGGGTGCGTTTTTCCTTTATTGTAGGGTTTAGTGAAAAAACGCACCCGAGAAAAAATACACCCGCGAAAAAAGTACCAAAAATAAAGAAGTGTTAAGCATCCGGCCGCAAAAATAGCAACATTATCAAGAAAAAGTTTTTTTTAGTTTATGATTTTCAAATGTCTATGTTTTTTTCACATTAAATTTACATAGCTATTTTAAATTGATATTTCTCTTTACTTGGATAAGTCAATGGTGAGCGCCTTAATGTCATTTATTCATTGCAGTGTCATTTATTCTATTTTAATATTTTTAATTCCACTTTTTTACTTTATTTTGAAAATCAAGGATTTTAAAATAATTAAGAAATCATTAAATAAAAACATAGACTAAAAATTAAATTATAGTTGAATTTATTTTACTTAGCACACTTCTGTATAAGTTTTCAGCTTATGGTAGACTTTGTTTGTAAAAATTGTTATTTAATAG
>JASAMX010012581.1:0-25767 GCA_030248175.1 Microlaimidae sp. YZB2_3
TTGATCGCAAATTTTTCAATATCAGATGCGGCTAAAAGTACTTTTTCTGGTGCCTTATACGCCGGTGGGTAAAAACCTACCGTTAACGTAAGTATAAACACTATTATCCTTAGATTAACGTTTTAAACATATGTTTTAAATGTGTAGGTAGTGCAGAAAACCTCAAATTTTGTAAGATAAACTGTCATCTGAATTATAATTTCAAGTGTATTTAGCGCCTTGAAAGTGCGGGGCGTCTGCCCCCCCGGGACGCGAGGGCTCCGCCCCTTGACCCCGCCCGGTCGCCTTGGTCCCCCGCCCCCCCGAACTCCGCCCGACCCCCCATATCTGGGGGGCTGCTGCCCCCAGACCCCCTTCAAGGTTAGTAGCGCAACCGCCCCCCCGAAATGAAATCCTGGGCACGCCACTGCAAAAGGGGGGTTTGTCTAACCCAAATTTTTCCCTTTGCCGACCTAAAAAGAAGTGTGACCCCCCCCCCTGGCTACGCCAGTGTATGTATATAGTCTTTAATTAAAGATAAGATTATGAGCAATACATTATTATATGTTCCTGTTATTCGTTCAGTTACGTATTGCTTGCAATATTATATTTTTGTATTTTGAAAAAACTTTTCGTACAATCAAGTTGTCGTTATTTGATTGAAATAATTAAAATAAAAAATAATTAAAAAGTAATTAAATTAATTTTGTTTTTTAACATTTTCAATAATAAAAACATAAAAGTTCAATAGTTATTTTGGTTTTTTATTTATAATTCCTATATTGTTTACAACTAAAATATAATATTTTTAATGAATATAAAATAAAATAATTTAACTAAACATTTTTAATTTTTTTTGCTTATTTAGTAAAAATAAAAATTATTTAGCGTCGCATAAAAACGGGTGCTTCGGCTAGTAGCTCAGATGATTATGATCGAAGTGTGAAACAAAAAAGCAAAAAAAAGGCACTCTTCAAAAAAACAAAACAAGAAAAGAATCAAGGTAGATCCATAAAATAAAATGAAAGTCAATATGAAATTTTGTTTAATTTTTAAACAGTTTCTGTTTTGGTTTTTCTGAAAATCAATGTGATGAACTTCGCCTATAGATAAATATATACACGTTTCAAAAGTGAAAAAAAAATTACATAAGAAAAAGACAACAACTACCAATTAAAAATAATACTACTAAAGTTCACTCTAATATGCTTAGATTTAAAAGATTTTCGGCTTCCACAATCCTCTCACAATCAAATATTTTTATTTAATTTATAAAACTTACGTTGTTTGAATTCTACATAAATTCTATATTTTATAATTGTTTGATTTAAGCATAAAATTAGAAACCACAAAACAGAAAGCATCAAAATAAAAGTTTTGGGAGATTGATTTGAATTTTTATTTAAAGTTAGGATTCACAAATAAATTAACTGTGTTTTCATTAAAACACAATGTTTCTAGACACGAGAAAGAAAAATCTTCTACTGAAGAACGACTAGAAACACTGGAATTAGAAAGCAAAAATCAAATGTCAGTCAATGAACGGGAAAAAATGTTACAGGCGGAAATAGAAGCATTGCGATATCAGCTCAGTAATCAGCAAGCACATTTTAAAAATCATTCGGAACAGATGGAAATGTTACAGGTGGAATCAACTTTCTTGGTGTTTTGAATTTGAAACCCAGGAAACATGGAGCTGAAACTTTGAAAACAAAATAGAAACTTGAAGTCCAATTGAGAATCTTGGCGCGTAAATTTTGAAGTCCATTAAACCAGCCTAAGCGTAGAGGCCGGTTAACACCGGAGTGGCAGTGGGTTGTGGATAGTGAACACACGCGTTTACATCATTTACACCCTCATTGTAGCTGCGATATGACGGGTATGCGCTGTGCGTCACCTATCAGTTTCCAGTCCGGTGTGAACCGGCCTTAAGAGTAAATCTAAGCCAAACTAATTTAATTTTTATGAAGAGAATTATGTATGTTCCCATTTTTTGCTTTTTTTTCTTTTTTTAACTTTTTTCTATTAAATATAATCTTGATTATTTCAAAACTTCCATTTTAAGTTTTGATAAATTTTTGTGTTAGTACCTCATAAAACTATTAACCAAGTGAAAAGAATCGGCCGATCGGTTTACACGACTGGTTAAAATAATTTTTTTCTCAATTAAAGCGATAAATTTTTAAACAGATATTTTGAATATTTAGTGTCTTTTGTTTTTCCAAATCAATTTAACGAAATTAAACAAAATGTCAGGCAGGCAGTCAGAGAAACTTTAAGCCTAAAGAACTTTGAGTGAAGAGTTTAAAATCGCTAATATGTACCTATACCTAAACTAAAATCTGAAACTCAAATAGAGACTTTTGTGCCCAAGTTTGAAAACACCAAAACCTATGCCTAAGTCTAAACCCAAATCTAAGTGCAAAACAACTTTTTTTTACTTTAAAGCGCCATGTTTAAATTTTCGTGACTATAAGAACTCACTTGGCCTAAGTTTCCAAAATTTTTGGACAATTTGATTTCCTTAAATAGGGCTCTGAAAACCCTCTAACCATAGGAACAATTTCTAAATTTGGAAAAAATAGGCCCCGTTCACACCTGATCCCAGTTCCCGGATCCCAGATCCCAGTTCCCAGATCCCAGTTCCAAGATCCCAGATCCCAGAAACGGCGTGTTCACACATGTTTGTTTACCGGGATAAAAACTCGTGCGCGCGAGGGTTGTTTTAGTCAAATAACGCGCGAACAATAGAACGTACAACAGGAAATATTGGTTTAAAACACAAAAAAAACTATTTAAAATGAATTTAAATTTTTTAAATTGAATAATTAAAACAAAATTGTAAAAAAAGTTTACTGTAATAAAACATAAAATTTTTATTACTTTTATAAATAAATTAATATTTTACAATCGTTTTGACCATATAAATCAGTTTTTTAGATTTTAAAAAACTGTTAAACTTTTACTTTGTTCAAAAAAATTGTTTTAGCAATGATTCGGGTAAAAAGGAAGGATTTTTGTATCATATTCGTGCCCGCTTTAAGCAACAAAACAAAACAAAAACGAAGCGTTATAATTGAAAAATTTTTAAGGCGCTAAATTGAAGTATCAAAAAAAGCTAAGAATCAAGTTTACTTTAACAAAACGTAAAATTTTATTTCTTTTTATAAATAAGATAATATTTTAAAAACGTTTTAATAATATAGATTAATTTTTTTAAGCTAAAATTTTTAAATTTGTTTAAAAATATCGTATTAGGATTGTTTTGGTTAAAAACCAACCATTTTTGTTCTATATTAGTACACCCGCCTGGAGAAACGCAGCAAAAAAAGAAGCGAGCGATGTTGTAATAATTGCACTTCAAAAAATCAATATTGTGCAGCTGGTGTGTGTCCTTAATTAACATAATTACCAACATTGTTACGTAAAATGTATATGTATGCACTGAGCGCGTGTGATATATGCGCGAAGACGCCTCTCCCTCCGCTCGCTTTCTCTTAATTCTTTCCCAGAAGTTGGAGCGCCGCTCCAAGTCTTTCTGGGAACTGGGATATGGGATCTGGGAAACAGGTGTGAACACTTGTTTTTGCTGTTTCTGGGATCTGGGAACTGGGATCTGGGAACTAGGAACAGGTGTGAACGGGCCCATAGCTCACAAACTAACAAGTGTTACAAAAATGTGCCCGTGGATTTCAAATTAATATACACGACAAAATTTTACTATATAGTGCAAAATAATATTATTTAAAAAAATGTTTTATTCTAATAAAAAGTAAAAATTAGGTAAAAGTTATCGTGACGCGGGCTACTATAATTAATAAAAAAAATAATTGTGTAAAATGTCATTTGTTTTTGAATGAACTTTTTTTAAAATTTGGTTGAAAATTAACTTTAATGTAACAATTTGTAGTTGTCCTTTTATTTATAGTAAAGAAAAAGAAAATTTAAAAAAAATAAAGCTCGTTAAAATATTTATACTGGACGAAAACTGACATTTTTAGGTCATTTCATTTGCGTTTGTCCCAGGAATGCTGAATGTCACACGCTTATGTACGAACTACACACCGACAGCTTAATTATAATAGGGTCTATATTATGACTCGCAACAATATTTATTTTTAAAAATAAATTGTTTTAGAGCCAATTAGAAGAAATAAGAAAGCCGTACAATTCATCAACGAGTAATGAAAATCATGAACAGGAAAATGGAAAACTATTAAAAAGCAAATTATGTTCTATTCAATAAAAAATTTGATTTATTTATCAAACAGTGAATTATAGCAATAATATATAAAATTCATTAAAAGTGGTTTAGTTTTTTTAGTAAATTAATTTATAACTTATAGGAAGCAAATCATTTTTTGTGTTAACAATTTAAAATAAGATCCATAAAAATTATAGAGTGTAAGAATCAAAGGAAATTAATTCTAAATTTAGCCGGGGTGTAAAAAGTGACTTAAATATTGCTCGACTAGGTTTTTTTGGCTTCATTAACTTTAAAATGTAGGGTTATTGACTTAATTTCGGTTATTGTTTTTTATATCACTTTTATAATTGGTTTAAATAAAATCAGAAGTTTCCTTAAAATACAGCAGAACATGTGTTTATAAAATATATTAACAACAAATTGTTTATAAAGGTATAATTTATTATTTTGTGTTTGTTTAAAGTTATTTTCAAAATAACCGAAATACAAGTCACAAGTCATAATTCTTTCCAATTATTATCGCTGCTCAGACAAGGAAAGGAAATCTCGTCTCGCTGTTCAGTGTATAAATAAGTTCAGTGGTCAAGCGGCAGTTGCGCGATGGGGTTCAAGATCGATGGAACCGAGAAAAACTTGGAGCCAAAAACAAGGAACTTTGAGTTGTAAGTGGGGAACTTGGAGCCCTAGAATGAGGAATTGACGCCAAAAATGAGAATTACTAAAACGTTTATCTAGCGAAACTAAATCTAAGCCCAAACCAATTTTTTCCTAAGGACTCCAAGTTCCCATTGTTTGTGGCTCCAAAGTCTCAAAAGTTCCGATGGCTCCAAGTTCCCCGCTAGTGGCTCTAAAAACCCCGTACCAGTTGCGCAGCAGTTTAACATTGAGCTACAACATAGCCTGCACTCGTCTGTCTATGTTTTAGTCGTGCTTTTTAGCCTTGAAAATAACAACGGCTTAATTTCGGTTATTTCAAAAAATTCAAAAAAAGTCAGCAATAAAGGCACTAAAATATATGCTAAATAACCTTTAAACTTTGATAAACTTCATTAAAAAAACTTTGATTTTTTTCTAACGTATTTTTTTATTTTGTTAATTTTAGGTGGTTTAAGGTCTCTTCGAACATTTTTGTAAAGTATGAAATCGAGATTTATGACATATAAGAAAATTATTATAACGAAAATTTTTAAACCTTACTGAAATATATTCATTATGCGGCGTCCAGAAAAAAATTTGTTTACCGTATTGTATTTATGAAGTATAATAAAAAATTCCCTAAAACGGTTAATTTTACCAAAATGTGGCATAAGGTAAACTTGAAATCAAGGGCAAAAAGTTTAAAGCTCCTTATTTATATAAAAAATTTGTCATTTTAAATGGCTTAAAATTATTGGTATTGGATATTAGTCCATTTACGCGCCCATCATAAACAATTTCTTAATGTACAACAAGAATACATAACAAAAAATGTATCACAGTGTATTAAATTTCTTCCCTATCCGTGCATTGCTTTGACAGAAATTTAACCCCCCAGGGAGTCAAATTTAACCCCCCAAAAATAATGAGAAAATCATTTCTAGTCGTATGGCTGACATAGACTATTTGTAAAAAAAAGTCAAATAAGAGCCGTCTGACTTCTAATTATGTACCTTTCAATTTTTGTATATTTTTTAACGTTAAGCATTGCTCTGACCTTTGAACAAATTATTACATGGAGCTAAGTACAGAATTAACAAGTAAAATATTCCAAATAATTATTATGTATAGGTACGCGCGATTGTTCGAATTCAATTGATAAAAATTAAGTGAAAAAAAACAATATCGGTGTAGCTGAATGTATAGTTTGTGGGAAACGGTGACATATTATATTTTAATGTCAAAGAGTATAGCAATACATTGAGTTTTTATTAAAAAAACATAATAAACGCAAAACCACAGTAAAAAACATTCTCATTAAGCTGAAGCGTATATAGCAGTCTAATAATGTTTGAAAGCATCTCACGAAATTAAATTGAAAGACATACATATAAATATATTACACGTAAAATTGCCTTCATTTGTGTTTAATGGGTCTAACTGAAGATGAACTGTTTAATACGTTATTAAGTTATTTCTATACAAATGTTATTTATACAGATGTTAAACTTGCGAATGAATTTATTGTTTTTTATATTGTAATTTTGTGTTGGAAATTCATAAAAATTTTATAAAATATTTTTAATGCGCAAATTTCCACTTCAGGTAATTACAAAATCACTCAAATTCAGCCGGAAATGAAAGCGATCTTTTTCCCATTGTATAAATTAATTAAATCCTGTGTTCTTTTTTCTGCAACAATAGTAAGAAGATTAGAAAAAGAAATAACAGCTGTACAAAAAAATAAAGAGACGATGAAATCGAAATGATATTTTCCACGGTTTGAGGAAACCTAATGAACTACTAAAAGCTATATGTTGTTTTTAGCAAAATATTTTTTTGTTCTAAAATGTATAATACAACTGTTTGATATTCATATGTTATTCATGCTACAGTCAAATACTTATATTGGGTTTAGGTTTTTGATAGAGAGATTAAGAAATGTTTTTAATTATAAGCCAAAAATCTAACAAATTTTATAATATTGAAATTATGCTTGAAAGTTTGTTGACAAGATAAAGATAAGATAAAAATTTTTATTTTACACACTATAATTTTATAGCATTTACGTACAATATTTAAGAAAAATATCTAATATGATTTTGATAAAACATTTTACACCGCTTTTTGATTGACAAAAAAATTTTAAGGTTTTGCTATTATATTTTTTTTTAATTTTTGTTAATTTTTTTCTAAAAATATATGACTTTTGTTATGACTTTTGAATGAGTTATATGATTTTTGTGTGTTGATGCTGTTTTAGTAATTTTTTACTGATAAAATGGGTTCAATGCTTTCACTGTCTTGATAAGTTGAACTTAATCGCAAGGTTTTTAGAATAATTAGACACGCTAGCAAAAGCAATACTTCAGTATTTTTTTTAAATAATAGTATTTTTCTTATTTATTATGGCGTTGTTTCGGCAACAGCGAAAAATCCGAAGGAAAATGGCCTGCATATCACTGATAAATGAGTTTCGAATTGATTTTAAAAAGTCGAAGAAAAGCTTTTTGAGCACTTTTTACACGCCGGTTACAAAAATAATAAAAATACATAGATAGTTTTTATATAACCGTATGATTTGATGAAGCTAAATAATTTTTTTAAGTGCATAACCAAAATTTTGAACCGAATATTGATTTTCATTTTTATTCAAGATATTTCGACTTGAAGAACTACGTTTATTGTAATATGGTAGTAACAATGCCACTTATTAATTAATGGTAACATGTGATATTGTGACCGCTTTATTTTGTAGACGCATTTGTAATAAATTTTACTATTAATAGAATTAAATTTTGGCAAGTAATCAGATGATCTCATTTACAATTTAGGGTTGTTGGATCTGAGAAAATTTTAAGCCGATCAGATATAACGTCAATTACAACACTCCACTTAGAAGCTACATAAAACTGCTTTTATAATAAGCAGCCTTAGTCCAGGTGTACTTAAATCAAGCAAAGAAGTAAGAGAATCATTGACTCCAACTTTTTAAAATGAATCGGCTCAAGGTTCTTTTGGCTCCATCAGTATCGTGCTTTGTTTAATAGATCAATTAAATTTGGTGTCCCTCAAGTTAATCCTTTGGGAATTTTTCGTCCAAAAAGCGATGCTAATTCGCAGAAGGGATTCCACCATAGTGCTGTTCAGTGTTAAACTTGGCAGGCACCGCCGTCGGCTTCTCAATCGGCGCCCAGTTTAACAGCACTGGCGCGGAATTCCTTTTTCAGATTTGCAGCGGAAAGAATCCCAAAGGATTAAACTTTCACAGCAAAAACTAATCAACTTAATTTCTATGTAGTATTAATTACTATTCGAAAGTACGTTTCCCGTCTGGGACTATAAAATTTTTATAATTTTAGCATTTTTTAGCTTTTAAGCAATACAATTCAATTGATCTTGAAAAACTGACAGTTAAATTTTCAATTGGTTGTCGATTGGTATGGGAGCTGGTTATACAAAGCGCTTAATTAATACATGGCTTTTAGAAAATGTGGCCTTTATCATTGTTAAAAGCGGGTGGACGAGCGGACAAAAGGGCGGAAGGTGCAATTAAATATTTGCACACGCACTAGCGAGGAGCGGGAAGCCACCGTTTTAACTAATGAAGATTTTTTACTCCTCGTCTTTCTATATATTTTTTTCATTCCATTCTACGAATTTTATTATTTCGGCTGCTGCACCGAAATGCACCACGCGTTTCCGCTCTGGACTCTGATTTGGAATCTGCTGGAGGTAGCGGTTTTCGGTAGTCTTGCGTCTGTTCAGTAACGGGAACTGATAGATCTCAAGGTCCCAATATTCCGAGATACGTAACGATTTTTCCCAATCTGAAAAAAAGGGGAAATTACCTAAACTCAACGCCAATATGTGGCTCTTTTAAAAAGGTTATTTTTTATTTGGCCCGACCTGGCCGGTGGATCACGTTTTAGATTTTTAAATTTAGAACCATTCCGACTGTTTTGTCGTGTGTTTTTTATAAATGAGTCACATGTTTAAAAACATTTGTTAGCCATTTAGATTTTAGAGGGAAGCAAAAGGTTTATTTTTCTAATATAAGTCATTATTGTTTTTAAAATTTAGTTATTCCTCTAAAGCAAAATTTTTAAACTAAAAATCGAAATCTCAAAAAATAAAAATCTAATATAAAGTAAAATTTTTAAATAACACACGCACACTCACAGACAACTCCTATATGTTAAACAAGAACTTAAGTTTTGTTATGATTTTTGACACGAAAACCAGACCAGACACATTTTACAATTATGTTTGAGAATCAGAAAAAGTTAAGTATCAGAAACTGAATTTTTGATACTTGCTGTTTGATTAATTACTACATGAACCCTTATTTTTATGTTCTAACACGAATAAACCAGCCACCACTGGTTCGCCTTTAGATATTTTATTGAGACATATTGAGTGGGCCAATTATAAAGTACGATTTAATTGATATGTGCCCTAATTGTTAAAATACCAATTAGACACCTTAGATAAAGCTAAATCCTGTATTCTAAATAAGACAAAGCCTAAACCATAAATTAAGCTAAAATCATTGATTTAAAGCTTTAAGTGACTAAAAGGTGCTGGGCTCCAAGTTTTTTTTGTCTGTCGAACTTGTATACGTTTTTTATTACGTACATGTAAGGCGTTTCTATTTTATTTTATTTTCAGACATCTTAAACTATAATATACTTCTAATATGCGAAATTTAAAAAAAAAACAAATAATCAGTTATACAAAAATATTCACTTTTATATTACATTCAGGAAAAATACGAATGTGCATTGCAGAATTTTATAATATCAAGAATACATAACAAAAAATGTATTACTGGGTATTAAATTTCTTCCCTATCCGTGCATCGCTTTGACAGAATTTTAACCGGGGGGTTGAATTTGACCCCCGGGGGGGTTAAATTTAACCTTCAGGGGGCTAAATTTGATCCCCCGGGGGGTTAAATTGGACCGCCTTTTTTTAAAGCATAAAAAACCGACCAAAACAAGATTGCGCTATGAATGAAATAGAAGAAAGCTTGGAGTTGATCAATTTTATGTATAAAAACCAATTTTAAATTCAAATTAAATATTATGCTTTAGTCTGATTTTGAGGCTTGGACTTAGGAGTTTTTAGGATACAAGCTTTAATTTCAATTCATATGTGAAAATTGTCTCTAAAATTGCCCAATTTTCCAATTTCCACCGATTTTAACCGTCACAATTCTCTTCCAAGCGCAATCAGCTTGAAAAAGCAGTGTGTTCGCGTTGGAATGGCAATACATAAAATAATATATAAAAAACAAACTACTACATCAGGGCCCGTTCATATGACAGTGCATGTCCTAATTATACCAATTTCGGCGGTGATTTTTTTCATAAGGCAATTGTTTAATGTAGTGTTAAAGACATGGCACCAGATTGTTTTGTTTCTTGAAAAAGTTTTTATATTTTTCCTTAAAATTTATTATATTTTTCCGTAATATTTAAGAAAAGAAAAGTTTATTTATATTTGTGGTGTGCGTCCATGCAAATTTTTTTCTTAATTTGAACCTCTTTATGACATTCCCTGGACTTTAAGCTTTGCAATGATATCTCATTTAGCCCAATCCGTTTTGTGGTTGGGGAGCAAGGTCATTCCCTTCTTTAGTGAAAAAGCATTGTCCAGTATAAAGATGTCCATGTTGATTTTTTCAAAAAAACATGATATTCTGGCTTTACATTGGCTAATTATTTTTACCAATAAGTTTAAGTCGATTCCTGGGGCCTATTTTATAAAGACGTTTGTAAATTTTCATGTTACAAATCGCCGCCTATTTTTTTGTAAATTACATAATAGAGGATATACGACGCGGAGAATATCGATCGGTCAACGAAGATGAAATGACGTGGCTGCGACCAATAAGCGCGGAGCACTGCGCGGAGATACTCCCCCTGGATTAAAAGTCGAAAAACCTTTATCGTATATTTTATAAAAAATAGGCGGAGTTTTGTAAAATGAGAATTTACAAAGGTTTTTATGAAACAGGCCCCTGGACAAAATTTTTTTTAAGTTCCAAAATCCATAGGGTCCCCCCTCTGGTGAAAACGCGTTGTCCAGTATAAAGATGTCTATGTAAGTTGTTTCAAAATTTCAACTTACGACATTTCTTGGGGTATAAGCTTTCCAACGATACCTCATTCACCTTAATCTGTTTGGTGGTTAGGGAGGAGTTAGAGAACACACAGACAGACACACACATACACACACACACACACACACACACACACACACACACACACACACACACACACACACACACACACACACACACACACACACACACACACACACACACACACACACACACACACACACACACACACACACACACACACACACACACACACACACACATTACGTCTATTTATATATAGATACGGGTGCAAAACTACCAACAGAAAACTGTCGCTGAAGTTTCAATTGGACGTTCATGTAAAGAAAAGTTGGTCACTCCATCGTTCTGTAGCAGAAATTATTTGCATTCTCAATACATATGTGACCAACTCAACATACTTAGTGTCAGCGAAGCTGAAAGCATTGAAGACTGCTTAAAAACCCACGACATGTCTCCATGCTTATTTGAACTTTCCAACCAGCTAAAAAAATCCATTTCGATCGTTTTTGGACTTGATACCACCTGCTTTCAATGTTTGCCAATGATACAAATTACAAAATATGGGTAAAATTTTCGATTGCTTAATTTTTCGGTTTTAAAAAATTCAAAACAATATACACTAAAAAAAGTTAAGAGCCTTGTAAAAATATAAAGTCATTTGTTTTGCGACGATATTCCGCAAACGACTAAAACATTTTACATAGTGATGACACCATAAACTAAATGCGCCCCCATTACTATAATAAATAAGTTAAAACTTTTTATGAAAAAGTCTGTATTTGTCAGTCATTGTTACTAGTGACAATAAAAATATTTAAAGTAAAATGATAAGGAAAAAATTTTTAAAAAAATTAAAGAGTACAAAGTCAAGTTCCTTGCCTTCGATTTTTATAATATTTAGTAAAAATTTTATCCCGCCCATTAAAACATTGTTAACCTATGCCGAAATATTTTTAACGGTTATAAAAAGCAAAAAAAAATTTAAAGATATTTGCACCTAAACGAGTTCTGCTTGGCACAAAAAAAATTTGTATTTAAATTATAATATAAAACAAGCTTATTTTTAACTGCATTTTGATAATTGATTGTAAGTTTTAACAAAAATTAATTAAGATATTAATGCCTTACCGAAAAAACTCCAAACGAGTTTTATCCCATTTTGGTAAAACGTGAAAAAATGTCAGTCAACCTTTCTTTTACGTTTTCTCTTTTCGTATACTAATTTGCATAAAATGTGTGTGTTATACCAAAATTTGGTATTTTTTCTAAATGATTATCATTTTCTTCTGTTCACGTTTAAAAAATAAGGAAACGTCATTGGATTTTTTAAAAAGAGATTATTTTTTTCGAAAAAAACTCTGTAAAAGCTTACAATTAAGTTATAAATAAATTTTATTACTATTTTTTGTATACCGACAAAATTTAAAAAAAAAACTATTTTAGGGCCTTTTAAACCGTCAAAGATATTTTGGCGACGATAAAAAAAATTACAAAATTTTGAGCAAAAGGTTGAGATATTTACGAAAATTATCAAAATCGAAATCAAAAATTAGACATGTCGCTCCAAATCAATAAATGAAATGCTAAATCACGTGTGTCATGATTATTTCTTATGTTTTGGTAGGAATAAGAGCGAAGATGAATATTCCATACGAATTAAAGGACATCCACAGTTCATTATAGTGACTTATTCATCTAGAGCGGGTCTTCTCCACGAGTTGCACAACAAGATAAACAGACTAGCAGGAAACTCTAATTCAAATAGTAATAATGATTCCTTACAAGGTAAATAATGTAATTTCGCCATGAAATTATTTTAAAAAGTATGAAAGTTGTATATTAATTGTTTAATTCTGTACAAACACTTTTTATTTTTTATCATAAATCATTAATCACATTTTTTAACTGGAACGGTTTCTTATTGTCCACCATTTATAAAAAAATATTAGTAATAAAATGTTGTAAATATTTAATTTATTTTAAATCGTAACAATTTTATCTAAAAACAAAACTCTAAAATATCTGAAACAATTGCTTCGAATTATGTTTTTAAACTAGCCTTGAAAAATGCTCTAAAATGAAGCAAGAAAAAAAGGCGATTTTATAGAGCCAACCACAAAAATCTTCTCCGCCGAACTTTTAACAAAAGATGCAATATTCATTAACATTTGTTCTCCAGAAAAATCACTTAATATCGCAAAAGCCGAAATTCATCCTTTGTTAGCATGCGCCTCGAAACACCTCTCTTTATCCATTTAAAAGTTTCATTGCCGTAATTATGAAAACATTTTCGCATTGCAATCTCTGAAGGCTGTTTAATTATGTGTGTTTTGTTTTGACTCGTTCTGCTTTATCGCGAACTAGATTTTTATTGAAATTTTTTATTTGTTTCAATGAACCAAGTTCTTTCAAAGACTGTAACCGTTTTTTAAGAAAAAAATTTTTTCACCTAATCAACGATTGAAAAGAAACAATCTGATTAACATGTTTTTAAAAATTATAATTCTCAATTATTTTTTGCCACGTTTATGCAGCATTAAAGCTTGATTATGTAATGTTCTTTAAAAGTATTTGTAAGCTTAATTTATTAATATTATGTTTGTTTTAGCCTTTTCCTGACGAAGAAACACGTTGTTTGTTTCGAAACGTAGAAATAAAAGTTTTACCAGTTTGAGGATTACGCCCGAAAATACATAATTTATACATATGAATTCTCAGCAATCTGTTAAATTCCAAATCACTTTAGGAGTGATTTTGATTGTTAGACAGAGAAATTTTAAGCAAATCACAAATAAACGTATGTAAACTGTAAAGCAAATCACATTACGGTTTTTGCAGTGGTTCACCAAATATTAAATGGACACTTTAATATAATAAAAAAATTTTATTCAATTAACCAACTACACAACTCATAAATGACAAAAGTATATGATAGGCCAATATGTAATGCCGATTATCAAATTTTTACAGACTCTGCTGATAAATTATTTTTATTTTTATTTATTTTTATTTATTATTGTATTGTATTCTGAAAAAGGTTTTTAAAAAAAATAGCAAGTATTTATTCTCCCATTTAAACTAAATATTATAAATTCAAATTTGCTGAAAAACCAATGTTGATAGTAGCAAAGCAAGTTATACTTCAGAAAACACCAATGTTCATAGCAAAACAAGTTATATTTATGTAATCTATGATATTTTTGTCCTGATTAATTAGTTTTGGATTTTTATCAGAAAAATATTCAGTTTTCAATTTTTGGTGAGTTAGTTCAACGCCAAAATTTAATAAAAAACATTCGTAAGAAGCCAGTAAAAATACATAAAATAGCTTTATTTTCAGATGCACCATGGTACTTGCGACTGGGAATTGGACTTGTGCCGATTTGGGCGACTTTGGCTGTTATTGGGGGCTTGGGACTGGTGGCTGTCTGCCTGGGTATAGAGAGACTTTTGGCAAGAAATTGCAGTTTCAGCAAAGTTCCAACCAACACCGCGGAAGGCAGAAGGGCTAACGGAACCAATTTGAGAACCAGCAATCAGCGCTGGCGACAGAAAAACTCCAAGACACCCGCAGCCAACCCCAAGGAAAACAAAGACACCGCTGCAGCCGGTATGATGATGTTCCAGTTCTACGCTTCTGGAAAAAGAGCCAATGCCGTGCAGAGAATATAAATTACTGTTTCACCTAAATAAAATAAAATGTATTCGACGTTGAATTACAAGAACAGGGCCCAGCCTAGGGTTACACGTAGTTAAGAATTTTTATATTGTGGTTCCACCACACGGATATCAAACAACAAACTTAAAGGAAAAGTCAATTGGATCACAAACAACAGTCAGCCAGTAAGGGTGAGGTCAAAAAGCACCACACCCAGTAGTCATTTAACTTTTGCGTACGGGGTCTTAAGAGCCTAAAGCAGGGAACTTGAAGCCGTCGAAAAGTTTTAGGAACTTGGAGCCACGAGCAATGGGAACTTAGAGCCTTTAAGAAAAAATTGGTTTGGGGTTAGATTTAGGCTTCGCTTAGGCTTAGGTAAACGTTTTAGCCATTTTTACTTTTGACTCCAAGTTCCCATCTCCGGGCTCCAAAATCCACACTTAGGGCTCCAAGCTCCCTATGTTTGGCTCCAAGTTTCAGCTCCAAGTTCCCAAAGCTCCATCGATTTCAAATCTAACTTTTGGCAGAATCAACTGATGCAGAATCAATTAAACGATCATATTTCGAGAAGTACAATTAAGTCATGAGGTTTTAAATTATATTTACAATTTAGGGTGAATGCAGCCGAGGAAACTTGGACCGGTAAATTGAGACTTGAAAGCTGAAAATATAAAAGTTTAAGAACCATATATCTAAGCCTAAGCCTAAACCTAAGCTCCAACCAATTCCATGCTCCAAGTTTTCATTTTTTTCGACACCAAGTTCCAAAACTTTATTGACGGATCCAAATTTTTTGCTTACGGTTCCAAAGACTCATTCAATAATTACGTTTTCTGACTTAAACGTTTTTAAATTTTATTCATGGAAGATGTAAGCAAAAAATTAAATAAAAAATTAAAATTAAATTAAATTCAACTAAGTTAACATTAAAACTCAAAAAAAAGTTAGACTAAACCTTAACCACCTAGGTATTTGCTGTGAAGACCCAAAATAAATGAAACGGAACGCTAAACGTAAACATATACAATAATAGAAAAAAGCAAACGTATAATAAAAGAAAAATACACAAAAATATTATTTAGATACAAAAAACTTGGAAACTTGACTAAAGATAACTTCGTATTCCATTTAATACTTTTAGTTTTGGCTTAAATCAAAATAAAATGCAAAAATTGTCACTTCTCAATGGTTTTTTATTTTTTCATATTTACATAGTTTAAATACGCATGCTTAGATCAATTTAATTTATATGTGCGTTATTAGTCATGAATTCCACGGTTATTTTGTCGTTTATAATATATAATTTTGCTGCTGATTTTGTATTGGTATGCAAGACTAAGTTTCAGCTTTTATGATTTCAAAGGGATCTCAAATAGCTAAAAAGTAAACACAACTGAACCAAGCAATAAAACTATTTTGCATTTTAAAAATATATACAGTGATTTTATTTTAAATTCCATAATTTTATAGGCCAAACTTTGCTGCTGCTCTTTACAAAGGAGAACAATATACATAAAATGTGCGAAAAGAATGTTAAAAAACACTAGATATTTTTTATATCATCAATACTTTTTCATCGTTTATACCTTGATCAATAAAAATGATTTTGTTTAAACAATATTTTTTTAAAAATTACTTAATGGTATTAGATCATATCCCTTCCCGAAACTCAGCCAAAAATCTCAAGACACAAGTAAATGATACCATAATATTTTAACGAAATCTTCTTTTTATATCTATTTTTGCCAAATTTTATGTTCAATGTGTATATTACGATTTTAGCAGTGGTGTTACAATAATCGTGTTTGACTTGCTTTTGTTAAAACGGTAAAATATTGTTTTAATTATACTGGTCCTCTGATACAAATGTTTAATAGTAAAAATACGCTCATATTGATATGAAAATTTTTTATGAATGTTTTAATATAATGTTTAAAATTTCTGGCTTTATGCCTAATTGGTATATTATTTTATAGCGTAGCTTGTAGTTTCGAGTGATCCTACGTTAAGTTTAATTTTGGCTTCAGTAGCTCGGTTTAAATTCCTATTTTTATTTGTATAAAACTTAAATAAAATTTAGATTAAAACAGTTATAAATTTAAACTTATAGGCAAATAAAATCTATCTGACCGCGATACTTATAGTATTGAATCGACTATTTAACAACAAAAACATTCAAAATTTTTCACTAAAGCCGATTAATAACAAAGATTAAAAACTGTACTTTATTAATTATTTATCAAATTACTTAATTTGTAACCTAAATGCAAATTTTTTTAAGGGCTAAAGTTGGTTAATTTTTGTATATTTTGTGAAAAGGTGGAATTAAAAAAAAATCGAGCGTTCTTATTTTGTTTTTTTTTTAAAAACGTCATTACCGCACAGTTTTAATTGGTCCCCTCATGTCTGCATTCTAATTTTTAGCGTCAGCCAGATATAATTCAACCATAAAAAAAACAAATAAAATATTTCATTGCTAAAGTATGTTTTTGTAATACAATGTTTTTTTATTAATATTTTTGATTTAGAAAAGTTGTAGCTAACCAATTCACAGCTCAGCCATTTTAGAAACAAATTAAATATATCAGTTAATAATAAAACTGTATTCTAAATAAACTTAAGCCTAAATTATAAATTATCCTAAGTTCAAAAATCTAATAAAGTCAATAATTTATAGCTCAAATACGTCTAAAATTTCTTAGTTATATTTTTTTCCAATAAGCTATTAATTTATTTAAATATTAAAATCTTGTCGATCTGGAAACTGAATCAAAATGCTTGACAAATTAAATGCTTTTCATTCATGTATTTAATTAAACTTGAAGTTTTAAGAATATTAATTAATATTAATACATCTACAATTGTATTTCAAAAATTTTAGCGGCTTTGTGGGATAAATTTAAGCATTACAACAAAATCCTTCTTTGGCTTAGTCCAACAAAATAGCATAGGAAAAACCTAAACTTACTTCCCATCAATGGGCAACAATTCAAAAAATACATGAGATTGTTTTATTATTGTTCAAAATTGTTTAATTTTTGAGAAAAATACGTAAAACCTGATTATTTTATAACGAATTTCGATTTTGCGGAGGGACCAACAGACTCAAAATTTTGTTATGCTACGTATAGGTTCATAATTTTTGTTGGTGACGTGCAAAATCCCCATAAAAGTAGTGTAAAATCCCCATAACGCAGTGCGAATTCCCCATAACAATCAGAAATGCGTTTGCAAACTAAAATGTGTTAAAAAAAAACAAAGTTTTAATCATAAAAGCATTAAAAATGTTTTAATTTTTTCCTAAGCCTAAGCAAAGCCCTAAAATTAAGCTAAATTTTATCATGATAAAATTTTGTTGTATTTTCCAAGTGTCAAAATTTAAAGGAAATATTGCAAACGCATTATATTTATGGGGATTTTACACCAACTTATGGGGATTTTGTAACGTTTATGGGGATTTTGGCCTATGGGGAATTTGTCCATGGGGTTTTTATACGGACCATTTTTGTTTGGTATATTCTAGCAGAAGCTCTGGTAGCCTGCGCATCTAATACTCATGTGTACCGACAGACGTTTTATGTTTAATACTTTCTTAATAATCTTCCAATTAAAAATTGAATAGAAAATTTCTATAAAGTATAGACACATCCCCTTAACTAACTAAGGTCCTCCCAAAAAACACAAAAATGGACAAATTACTATGTTAATTTATGTTTTGAGTCTCGAAAAGTTAATTCTAAAAATTTTAAAAGTTAGGCACGCGTGTTTAAAATGTGTGCCTGATAATTAAAAGAAATCCGTAAGACTTTTTTATAACAGAAAACAAATAATTTAAATAAATTATGCAATCAATCTTTAGTTTGTAAAAGCATTTAATGATCAATACAATGGTGTCTTAGATTTTTATATCATTTTGTTTTTATCCGTTAATTAATAAAATTACAAAATACAAATAAAAATGATTAAAATACAATATTCTAATAACACCAAAAATATATAATACTATATAATATATTAAGGAAAAATATGACACTCAGTCTCAAAAGCGAAACAATTTGGTGCCATTTTTTGAGCACTGCCATTAACTGTTGCGCGCATAAAATGGCAAAACAACTGTTCTTATTGAGGCATGTGTCGTGTAAATAGGCACTGCTAAAAATGTAGCAGTGTTTTTGCGCATATCCTAGCGTGCTAACTCGAACGCACTGCTTTTTGAAGTACACTGCACTTTTTTGGCAATCTTGTGCTCATATATGCGCATATACTGCACATAAAATAGCACAACCGTGGGAAACAAAAAAAATAAACCCACTAAAAACCACTAAATAGTTTGCACACTGTACACAAAATACAAACTTTTGATATAGACATACAAAAATAAAATCCAATGCAATACACAAAAAGATCTATTTATGTATTGCATTGGATTTTATTTTTGTATGTCTATACTAAAAGTTTGTATTTTGTGTACAGTGTGCAAACTAAGTAGTGATTTTTAGTGGGTTTATTTTTTTTTGTTTCCAGCGGTTGTGCTATTTTATGTGCGGCATATGCGCATATATGCGCACAAGATTGCCAAAAACGTGCAGTGTACTTCAAAATGCAGTGCGTTCAAGTTGCTAGCATGCTTCGAGCATGCTAGGATATGAGCAAAAACACTGCTACATTTTTAGCAGTGCCTATTTACACCACACATGCCTCAATAAGAACAGTTGTTTTGCCATTTTATGCGCACAACAGTTAATGGCAGTGCTCAAAAAATGGCACCAAATCGTTTCGCTTTTGAGACTGAGTGTCATATTTTTCCTTAATATAATATATAGTATTATATATTTTTGATAACACTACTGTGTTTCTTTCATTTAAATACGAAAAAATAAATAATTTGGTTTTTATAAGTACTTTAATGTTGCACAAATTATGACTGCTTTTCCGAACAAAAGATTAATTGCATATTTCAAGTATTTATTATTTTTTGATTTAAATTTATTTCGGATTTTTTTTCCATGTAGGCGTTTAAAAAACACCCACCTTAAAATTCTTAAAAACAACAACAGAAATTTTTAAAATTGTAAAAAAGTTTGTTTCGAGTCTCAGCAGGACATAGATTAAAATAGCAATGATTGAAATTCGTATCTTTGTGGGCGGAGTCAAGTTAAAGGAGATGTGTCTATAAATCGTTTAAACATTATATGGTTTGCTAAAGCAATAGTAAACAGGGTTAAAAAATGATATGTGATTACAGTGTTGTTCAAAAGCTTAAAGCTAAAATCTTCCAGGCTGAAATTAAGGGCGCAACCGCTCTCCGCCTGGAAGAAACAAACAATAAACCCACGAGCAAGAAAAATTAAAAAAAAATTTCAGCCGTTATTTAACCAATTATTATTTAGTTGCGTCATGTGTTTCTCTGAACGTAATATTTTCTCAAAAAATGAGTGTTACTTTACCACTCATCTATTTTCACCCTGATAGAATTTATCTTTAGTATTTTGCACATAAAATTTATGCAACAACACGTACAAACTCAAATGCCACCAGGGGCCTATTTCATAAAAATTGCATGTAATTAATTTACAGCTGTAAATTAATAAACGCATATTTTTCTGTTGCATTTTTAATTAAACAGTATATTAATAAAATTGCGTTTAGAATTTAAAAAAATTACATGTCTGTAAATTCCGTAAATTCCACAGTTACATACGTATTTTTTAATTAATAAAATAAGAAGAAATGAAGTGCGTTTATTAATTTACAATTACAGAAATCTTTATGAAATAGGCCCCAGGGGCCGGCCAAAAGGTCCTGACTATGGTTGTTTTTGGGCGTGAAAATAGGCAGACAGAGGAACGAACGTGCGCTGACAAAAAACACACAAAACAAAAAAACAAGCCCAGAAACACCAAACAGAAAAAAAAAACAGACTAGGTGCTAGGTTAGCACGTTGTCTGAAACAAATAACGCAAATTTAATCCGCCTTTCACAACAGTATAACTAAACCACAATTAGCCCTTAGAAATGCATGGCAAATCGAGAATGAAAAATATAGAACACAGTGAATTGCGAAATCCGCTTGACGAAAAAATTATTTTTTTCTCTAGTCGAGTTCATTTTACTGCAAATCTCGCGGTCGCTTTATTTTTTTTTGCCTTAGGTGCTAGGTTAGCACTTCCATTGATAATGTTTTAATTTCTAGTGTTTTTTTTCTCAAGAAATCTTATAAAACTCCTTGTCTGCATGGCATAAATTAATATTTTAGTAATTTTATGCATACATTTGTATTTGTTATAAATAGAAGCTAATAAGATAAAAACCCCTAGTTAAGGGTTAGAAAAAGCCAAAACTAGGGGTTAATGCTTTATTAGCTTTTATTTAAAACAAATATGCATAAAACTGTGTAAATATTAATTTATTCCATTTAAAAAAAGAATCCCATAATATAACTTGAGAAAAAACACTAAAATTTAAAAATTATCAAGAGTTTTAAACAACGTGCTAACTTAGCACTTAGTCACACGCTTTTGGTGGATCGGCCCCAGGAAGCGACATTACTTAAACACTGAATGTTGTTGGATTAATGCCAGTAGTTCATTTCAAATCCATTTCCAAACACTTAAAATGGTTAAAATAAATAAAATTAAAA
Source organism: Microlaimidae sp. YZB2_3 (assembly GCA_030248175.1). Classification (NCBI taxonomy): domain Eukaryota; kingdom Metazoa; phylum Nematoda; class Chromadorea; order Desmodorida; family Microlaimidae; species Microlaimidae sp. YZB2_3. The sequence goes on from JASAMX010012581.1 coordinate 21,272, forward strand.
TAAAAACATACCAATTTATTTATTCCTGAAAACGTCATTTATTGTGCAGAAAGACATTAAAAAACATGAAAAAATTACTTTTTGTCATAATATATGTTTCTTACCTATGTTTTTATATTAATATTTACATATAGAATAATAATGTTAGATATATAAAATTTTGGCCCATTTTATGTAAATTACAAAATGAAGTGACTCAGTTCGCTACGTTTATATTTAAACAAAATTCGAAACATTCAATATATTTTTCAAGCCGCGTAATAAAATTAATTTAAAATACAATGGGGCATTTCCGTTATTGTTTTTTATAATGATTCTGCGCGGCTGAGCGACCGCTCTGTCGCTTCTACAATGCCGTTGAGTTTAGGCTTCGTTCGTGTTTTTGTTTGTCTTCTTGGGAATTATATAATTTTTTTTGTCAAAAGACCACAAGTTTTGTTAGTTGAAATAGAATTGAAAAATTAACAATTTTTAACAACATTTATTAACGATAACATTTTAATATTTTCGTCGATAACCCTATAAAAATAAATAATTCTATAAAGTATAATACATGTTTGCTTATAAGGAAGTTTTTGACATTGTATCGTTTCGATTTTTTTTTTGCTTCAAGGGTCTGGTGTATGCAGGTTATATTATACTATGCAAATCATGCACAGATTGTGCATGATTTACATATAATAAATTTTTGACATTATTAATTAATTAAATTTTTACTTTGCATTTATGCTTTTTCATAAGTTTTTAAGTAAACTATATAATTTAAGAAAAACAGTCAAATTATTATTCTATATTCATGATGCATTTCTTTTTTTGTTTTTTTTAAATTTTTTTAAATAAAAAAAACGTAAGTTGAAAGTGTTCACTTCAACCATAAAAAATTCTTAATTCACTGATCAATACACCAACCTTGTTATTTTCTTTGGAGACCTTCTAGTGTTGAGCTTTTTGTTTTTTCATTAATTATTAAAGTCAACAACAAATAAAACTTACGCCGTGCAGAGGGGGAGGAAAAAAAAAAAAAAAAAAAACTTATTAAATAATGTATATTTTGTTAGTTTATAAGTCAAACAAAGAAAAGGAAAAAAAATATGATAATTGACATTGATATGGAAAAAATCCGGCATTTACCAGATCTGAAAAAAAAGTCCAGCCGGATCGGTTCAAATATCTGGTCGGGCCCTAATTGTTGTAAGTTTTGTACGTAAGATTTTTAATGTTACCTTTTTTGTTTAATCAGATAAAGAAAAACCTTTGTAATGCTTTATTTTAAGGAATAAAACTGCAAAATTTTTTTAAATAGATGTTTTATTAATTTTAGCATTTCAAGTTTGAAAAATAATATAATGAAATGCATCTAATCTGAAAGGGACTTTGTTTGGTGGCGGGACTGCCTACCCAATTTTCTTAATACTACGCAGAGCCATAGATTTAAAATAAAAAAAATCTAATATTCAAACCTGTGTACTGCCCCCCCTGCCCGGGGCTTTATTGGGGAGGGGGGTCATTCCAAAATGGGAGTCACGGGAGGGAAGCAATTTTTTTTAAACGGGGAGAGGGTAAGCAGGGGAGAAATGAAAAAAGACAAAAAAGGAGAAAAAAGGAAAAAAAAGGAAAAGAAGGACAAAAAAGCGAAGTTTAAGTAAAAATAGGTCTAAAATGGCTAAAAACTGCAAAAATTTAGCAAAGATGGCGTCATAATAGGTCAAAAATGGTGCTATAATTTTTGGGGTACGTTTTAATTTTTTTTTGGGGAGGGAGGCCAATAGAACGGGGGGCACAGCCACAGATATAGGTTTAAATATTATTAATAATGTTTTGACATTGTGAAAAATATAAGGAATTAAAGAAAACATGAAACCTCTCGAATTGGAAATCTCCAGATACTTTTGCAAAATTTATTAACCTTCGTTGTGAAAATTCCGTTTATTATCAACAAATTAATTTTTTTGGTTATCCGTCTTTTAAGTTCCATTTGTAAAAATTCACATAGAAAAATGTTTTTCACAGTTCCATTAAAACAATCTACGGGTTTTTTTTGAACAAAAACTTTAACACTGCTAAAATTCTCAAGCATTATTTTAAAAAGTCACAACAGTTTTGTTCAATGGTTTATTATTTCAGTTGAAATTTTATTCAAAATGATTAAAATTTAAGTTTTTGGCTTACATATAGGCAGCTAAAAATTATTACAATACATGAGTATAATTACAAACTGCTGTAATTTAATAAGTTTCTTTTAATTTCTTGTTTTCCGATTTTTTCTATTTTCCAATTTGATTTGTTTATGAAGTAATGCTAGTTTATAATGCCTAGTTTTGTTTGTAAAGGGAGAGAAATTGGTAGTTTCGTTATAAAAAGAGCCTCCAGGTAGACTCCTTGCAGATCAAAAACGCGCGAGTATATTTTTTCTCCAGTAAATGTGGGATTTCAGGTTTATACACGAGACTGTGAGCGCAAAAAATCAGAAAAAAATGCGCGTGTTACAGTTTTTCAGTGCATTGTTTTGCGAGGCGTGAAGGGCGTGAAAAGATGTAAAAACAAATGTCTTCCGGATTTTTATGTTGCGGTAGTGCAAGACGCTGGAAGGCGATAAACTTTTATTCCATTTCGCAATTGATAAAACTAAACAATATAATGCTAACACACCGCACAAATCCTAACGATCAAAACAATGGTTCACTAGCGACTGAAACTTGGGATTGCTAAATAGAGTAGTATAATCAACACAGACCTTAGACTAACGAAATTAAAAACAGGGTACAAAAATCAATAAACTTTCGTTTTTATTCATAAACAATCTAAAGCTAGAAGAAACACAAGCAGTAAAATGAAATAAGACACTGTAACATTAATTCTATATTGGCCTAAACAGATTAATCCTTTAATACAAAATTTATCTACATGAAATTTTAAATTTGGTTGTTTTTTTAAATTTTTTAATTTTTAGCCTGATTGATTCAATTTTAAATGTTTAGTTTTGTGCAATATAAGAAATTGTTTTGTGACAGTGCTCAAATAGCTTATTTAATAATTTATTGAAAAGAATAATCTATTGAATAAGAGTAATTTATTGATTTAAAGAAACAAGATTTAATTCACAGCTTTTTGATATAAAAAACTAAAACAATACGCTGAAAACCTTGTATAAAAAACACATTTGAAGCCTGTAAGAAGCGCAGGTTTAATAATTTTTTACATCGTTTAAGATACGGGCCTTTTTTTCTCAGCCAACTAATAAATAATTATTTTATCTTTATAGTTGTTTAAAAAAACATTTTCGAATGTTCACTTTGAAAATTGTATATTTTTAACTGCTTATCAAACTCCTTGCTTGCTATTTTCAATAAATTAATAAAATATTTCTACAAAATTATTATAAAGCATTACAAATTTCTTTGGATAATTTAATTACAAGTAAACATGGTATTTATATAAAAACATATTTTGATTTATTTTTGAGCTTTTAATCAGTTAATTTAGCGATAAAATGGTGCTAGAATATATTGTGTTTGTGAAAACAAAACGATCGAAGGCCCTAAACCAATTTTGATCTTTTAATAACTAAAAATTTTGAATACAACTTGGCAAACATTTACTTTGGAATTTACTGTCATTTTGAAGGTTTTAGTTTTTATTTAACTCGTTTCTAATAAAAAATTTTAATGTTTAAACAAAATCATAACTCGGTATTTTAATATTATTAACATCTATATTTAAATTATTTACATAACAAAAGGCACGGTAATAGACTTAATACTAAAACTGATAAGGAGTATAACTTAGTTAAATGACTTTTACCATTATCGCCGAATTGTTAATTTAGTAATCACTAGTATTACATAATGTGCTATAAATGCAAATGCGGACAACATGTCAAACGCAAATTGTCTTCATCAGAATAATCTGAGCAGAGTGCGAATAAAGACAAATTTGTTTCAGAGCTTTTCTCCTTTACGGCTTCTAAAATTTGCTTAATCCAAGTAATCAATCGTAAACATATTTTCAACCCATTAAAATGTTTCAGTTCTTAAAGTTCTCCGTACATGACATGGAAGTCCAAAAATATAGAATCCAAACGATTGCACAGCAGTCGTTGAACCTGTTTAGCACTGATGGAGCGATACGCTGTTCCAACAAAATGTTACAATGTCCAATAACAAAACTATACATATTTGGCAGAAAAGACATCTCGTCCACGAAACATTCGCAACTGACGCGAACGTTCAAATTGAACTTTTTCCAGATCTGACATCTTGATTATATTTTTCTTATGTTTTGAAAAACAATAAAGCTCATGTGCCTCTGTTTGCACTTTCCATGCGCTAATACTCTGAAACACAAAAAGGAAAAAAAATTTGGCTTCTGCTGCTGTCCACTTAATAACACAGAGGAAAAGCATATATTTTGAGATTGATTTTAAATCTTTTTTGCTAATATCATAACCAAGCTTATTTTCAGTGGAAAATCATGGGTATTGAATTGTACACAATCGG
>JASAMX010012584.1:0-25811 GCA_030248175.1 Microlaimidae sp. YZB2_3
ACGTAAGTTCAGTTTTTTTCCTGTTCTATGCTTGGAGCATGTTTAGAGACCAGTTTTTGATTTCGTCATGGGTTCAGTGGGCAATCCTAAGTGTTTATTTATGGTATTTATCTTCATCGGAGGGCCAGCTAGTCCGCAGCCATTTACCTCTCCGCATTCTTTACACGTAAGTCCAGTTTTTTCCTGCTCTATTCTTGGAGCATTTTTTTAGACAATTTTTTGATTTGTTCATGGGTACAGTGGGAAATCCTAAGTTTTTATGTATGGTCTCTTCCTATATGCGGGCAGCTAGTTACCAGCCATTTACCTCTCCGCATTCTTTTACACGTAGGGTAACTGACTTAATTTCGGCCACCTTTTTTTATTTTTTTGAATAAGTTTTTTGTGGCTTTTTCAATAGAGACCAAAATTTGGCCTAAAAATCAAACAATAGCTATATTTGTTATTCCAGTGCAAAATTTGAATATTTCTGTTACACTTAAAAATCAGTGAAGGTTTAAACTTTTTTTTTTAAATGGCCGAAGTTAAGGGTGCCATTTATTTCGGCCACCTACAAAAAACTGGCTATAACTATTGCTTAAACGAACAATAAAAATTTCTAAAGGTTGCAAATTTAGCCTTAGGTATTGTTCTCGGTACATATAACTTAATTTTTCCCGTTTACGAACTTTAATAGTTATTAGCAAGACTTTAAATAATTATGTCAAAACCTTAAAAACAAGTTTTGATAATTTGTATTTTTGTTCAATTTTTATTTTTGGCTTAAAAAACGTCAAAACAAATCAAACAACAAAAAAAAATTCTTTATAAATACGGTAGTTCAACGATATTTAAAAACAGCAAAAAACGTCAAGTTTTTTCACCTAAATTTTCAGGTGGCAGAAATTAACGGAATCTTAAAATGCGCAGTTAGTTAAACACACTGCAAAATGATTTTGAAGAAAATATCAAAACATCAAAATAAACAACTTTGAGCCTTAAATAGAAGATATTTTAAGGTTATATATTGCTTCGTTCTAAATTTGATGCAGTTTAAACACAAAGCAAAAAATTAGGAAAATCACAAACAATTCACTTTTTGTATGAAAATGTTGACAATGTAGAATAACAAAAATAAAAAACTTTTGCAAAAACACTTTATTCAACATTAATCCAGTTACTTCTGTGCTAGTTCTTTTGTGTTTTAAAAATAAGCCAATTTTCTAACACCCTAAATTGGTGGCCGAAATTAAGGCGTGGCCGAAATTAAGTCAGTTCCTGTTAAACAAACAAATCAAACCACCCAACATCCCCAACCCCAAAAACTAAAATTTAGCTGTTCTATTTTATTATTTTTTCATGTGACTGATACAAAACCCCTGAATTAAAATTAAAAATATTAAATAAATTAAAATTACATCCCAAAATTAGGTTATTGATGGTTAGAAAACTAATTAAGTTCAATACCATATAAATAGGTATTAATTGCACGTTGTTTAAAGATTTTATTTTAGACCAAATTTGTGGAAAGATATTAAAAAATTCTAGATGATCAGAAAAATGAAAATATTTGACTTCATAATTGTTCATACACATTTACTGGCCAAACTAGGGCACGATCTAGTTGGGACCCTTAATGGTCCTAATTAGGGCATGTAATGGCCTTAATTGGAAAATTACTTTATAAAGCTTTAAAAAATGTTCTAAAAACAGAGCAAAAAAAGTGGACTTAGGGTAACTGACTTAATTTCGGCCACGCCTTAATTTCGGCCACCAATTTAGGGTGTTAGAAAATTGGCTTATTTTTAAAACACAAAAGAACTAGCACAGAAGTAACTGGATTAATGTTGAATAAAGTGTTTTTGCAAAAGTTTTTTATTTTTGTTATTCTACATTGTCAACATTTTCATACAAAAAGTGAATTTTTTGTGATTTTCCTAATTTTTGCTTTGTGTTTAAACTGCATCAAATTTAGAACGAAGCAATATATAACCTTAAAATATCTTCTATTTAAGGCTCAAAGTTGTTTATTTTGATGTTTTGATATTTTCTTCAAAATCATTTTGCAGTGTGTTTAACTAACTGCGCATTTTAAGATTCCGTTAATTTCGGCCACCTGAAAATTTAGGTGAAAAAACTTGCCGTTTTTTGCTGTTTTTAAATATCGTTGTACTACCGTATTTATAAAGAATTTTTTTTTGCTCGTTTGACTTTGTTTTGACGTTTTTTAAGCCAAAAATAAAAATTGAACAAAAAATACAAATTATCAAAACTTGTTTTTTTAAGGTTTTGACATAATTATTTAAAGTCTTGCTAATAACTATTAAAGTTCGTAAACGGGAAAAATTAAGTTATATGTACCGAGAACAATACCTAAGGCTAAATTTGCAACCTTTAGAAATTTTTATTGTTCGTTTAAGCAATAGTTATAGCCAGTTTTTTGTAGGTGGCCGAAATAAATGGCACCCTTAACTTCGGCCATTTAAAAAAAAAAGTTTAAACCTTCACTGATTTTTAAGTGTAACAGAAATATTCAAATTTTGCACTGGAATAACAAATATAGCTATTGTTTGATTTTTAGGCCAAATTTTGGCTTGATTGAAAAAGCCACAAAAAACTTATTCAAAAAAATAAAAAAAGGTGGCCGAAATTAAGTCAGTTACCCTACGTGTAAAGAATGCGGAGAGGTAAATGGCTGGGAACTAGCTGCCCGCATATAGGAAGAGACCATACATAAAAACTTAGGATTTCCCACTGTACCCATGAACAAATAAAAAACTGGTCTTAAAAATGCTCCAAGAATAGAGCAGGAAAAAACTGGACTTACGTGTAAAGAATGCGGAGAGGTAAATGGCTGAGGAATAGCTGCCTCCATGAAGATAGAGACCATAAATAAACACTTAGGATTGCCCACTGTACCCATGACGAAATCAAAAACTGGTCTTAAAAATGCTCCAAGCATAGAACAGGAAAAAAACTGAACTTACGTGTAAAGAATGCGGAGAGGTAAATGGCTGGGGACTAGCTGCCTGCATATAGGAAGAGACCATGTCCGCTTGGGCCCCTGCGTACATGGCGTCCAAAGAGCCGGGGGACATACCGGTGCCGATTCCGTTGGCGTAGCGGGCGCCTCCTGGGCTCGTCGGGGTCACGTACGACGCCGCCGGGTAGCCATTAAGCACTAAAAATTAAAAACGCCAAATATACCGTATTAAGCTCACATGGGGTCGGGCTGAGTCGGGCCGGACTTCGACTTTTCACAGCTCACTTTCAGGGTTCTTATACGAAAAATGACCAAAAACCGGGTCTCTACCTTTTTTATATAGAATTTTTACAAGCCGATTCGGTTAAATTAATGTTTTACTATTTATTACACGGGACTCTGAAAAAGCTAAAAATAAACATCAGGATCCCAGTTTTTTTAAAGTGTTAGTCTCGGTAGAAATGGGCAGAAACATCACAGCCCGTTATAATTATTTTTTTGAGGGAGTTTGGGAGATCTTGAATTTTGTTTTGGGATTTAAATCGATACAATTCATTTATGTTTATAATTAATTAGAATGAAACGCTACAAAACAAAACATTTTTTAATGAACGCCTAACGCCTACTAAACGCCTAACGGTTAAATTACAACTCGATAACAAAAAATACTTTTTTTTAAAAAGTTTGATAACAATTTTTTAATTAGAAAGGTGATAATGAAAATTTTAGAATATATCACAAGTCTTCCAATATAAATTTATGCAACGCAAATTTAGTTTTTTAACAGATGCTGCCCAATAAAAAATACTATAGCAAGGGAATGGAATATATCGCTTAAAATTTATTAAAATATATATATATATATAAAATATATATATATATATAAATATATTTATTAAAATTTATTAAAATAAAATATATCGCTTAAAATTTATTAAAATGTTGACCGATCCGGAATATTATTTTTGTTTTATTAATTTGAAAATGGCAATACCTTGTATATATACACCTGAAATAAAATTTTTTATTATATTTATTCTCAAATTATTTATATTTATACTTTTATATAAATTTTTAATCGTTTTACTAAATCTATTTTACTAAAATAGTTCTTTGTTCTACAAAATTTCACAAAATTTGCTATTGAATATATAAATTAAATTGCTAAAATTAAGCAATTAAAATTATAATTTGACTTTAAGTTTTACGAGCAGTGGATTTTAGTAAATATAAAGTTGTTATCCTAAAAATTAAATATTTAAGCCACACACACGCAAACAGCAATTTAATTTTGTAATACAAACTAATGTCATTTTTAATTAAAACTGAATAATTTTTTTCAGATTTCACATTTTAAAATATTCATTGTTTTGCAAGCAGCAATAAATAGTTTTGGAAGTGTAAGGCATGCGTAGGGCAAAGCTAAACAGTATAATAGTATTAATTAATTATTAATCTTAAAGCCTAAAAATTTAAACACAAAATAAAATTAACTAGAGGTTACTATTTATTTTAAATCCTGTTACAAAAACAGAGCTATTGTATGGATAATACTTAGATATTGGTATCAAATCTAAGCTGTAAATCTATAAAATTATTTTATTTTATGTTTCATTATATGGCTCTAAAGTTTGAAAGAAAAAGTACCAAGGTATTCGGGGCCCATATCACAAAAAAGCAAATTGAAAACGGTTTAAGGGTGAGTCCACGATCAGTAAAACATGCAGTAAAACGAATAAATTTTAATCAAACGGGAGCACAATAGATTTAAAACTGACTCAATTTAACACATTAAAGAAAATACAAAAAGTATCATTAGTTTATCTTGTTTGTATTTTGATTATGGGTATGGGGTCTACAGAACCACAAGCAGGAAACTTGGAGCCTTTAAGAAAAAATTGATTTGGGCTTAGATTTAGGCTTCGCTTGGGCCCAGTTAAACGTTTTAGAGATTTACACTATCGGCTCTAAGTTCTTAGCTTAGGGTTCAAGTTCGCAATTTTCGGCTCCAAGTTCCTTCGGCTCAATTGACCCTAAATCTGATTAGGATGGTTTAATTTTTTTGTCACCAAATTTTTCCTCAGTTTTGATTTTTAACAACTAAAATTTCAAACAACGTGAAATGCACTTTTAATCGCTAGTTATTTTTTACATCCCCTCAAAATCTTATCCTTATTACTAAAAATTATTTAGTTATTTAAGGTTTTAACTGTGGGTCCAGTATTTATTAAAATTTTCACAGAAGTAAACAAATTTTACAATACGTAATTTGCAAAAAAGTGGGATTTTATTGTATCAAACTTTTTAAGGCTTATTTTAAAAAAAACCTTGAATCTCTGAGAAAATTTTATTAAAAACGTGAGCTTATTATATTTTTAGAGAACACTGTTTTCTCACTACAAAATACGGAGCATTAATCGGATTTTTTATGCACGCTATTACGCTACTTTTCCAGTAATTTAACAGTTTTAAACTGTCCACTTTTAATTACAAAAAAAAAAATTAAAAAGGTGTGTTCACATGAATTATTAAACATTTAATCAATTTTATATTAAAGCTTTTGAAATTCATAAAATTAAGGCAAATTAATTCTTTACCGATTTCGTAAAATTACATTAATTATTTTTTTACGAACAACTATACTTTTTTTTAAATAGTCTTTAAACAACGTGCAATTAATACCTATTTGTATGGTATTTTTTAATTAGTTTTGCTATTTAGGAATAATTGGGTGTCACATGAACAAATCATAAAACTTAGAACAGACTAAAGAAAACCGGAACTTTAAAAATTTTCATCTACAAAAAACCTTCCATACTTAAAATGAAGTCATAAAGCAAAAGTTGCATAAAAATCAGCATTAGAAAATGTTTAAATTCCAGCTTCATTGCAACAAAAAATTTGGTTTGCATTTTTTGGGATCAGCAGAACATAACGATGTGATTCAATACCGGGCGCTTTTTAATGACTACCATAACTCAATAAAAATGTCTATCAAAGGGTACAAATATGTTGTAAACTGTCAACACAAAACTTTTAATATAATTCTGGTTTGATAACCAATTTGGTTTAATTTTTTTCTGTTTTGTTTCTAATAGAGCTATTTTTTAATTCTCGATTTCTAAGTCTCCGCCTACTTTTAAAAAATACAAGATGAAGAATATACAGGACAGTTTATTGACTTTATAAGAATGGACCAATCAGCGCAGAGACTTTCTTCGCTCAGTGGCGATACTTACCTTGCATTACAAATCAATAAACAATCATGTATTTTTCAAAAAATAGGCGGAGATTTGTAAAATACAAATTTTTAACGTCCTAATAAAACAAGCTCCTGAACAAATGAACCAGCCACGCCTTATTTGTCTTTATTTCGCTTTTTTAGGAAAAATTCCAAGTAAAAAAACTATCAAAAAAGGCTGAGATACAACTTTTTATAGGTTGACTGTTTGACATTAACAATTCATTTCGTTCCATATCAAAACAGTAAGTTTTAAAGATCCTATTAAACACGCGAATATAGTCATTTCAAACACATCCAGTATTTAAAAAACACTAGGAAAAACCAGAGGGTGTTAAAAAAGGGCCACCTGAGCGTGTCAATTCAGCAACAGGGCGTCTCATTCCGAACGGTATTTTCTCTTCTCTGATTCCTACCGTCTCACTACCCCAGCATGAGATTGTAGGGCAGGAACATCACCAGTATAGTCATTCAAAAGACACCCGATATTAAAAAACAGTACGAAAAAAAAACAACAAGAAGGTGTTTAAAAAAACTCGGGTCGCACCTGACCGCGTCAAATCGGTGCCGGGGCGTCTAATTTTAAAACGTCTCATTACCCCCAGCATGATATTGGAAGGTGCTAACATTACTAATACGGTCTTTCAAAAAGCACCTGGTATTTAAAAAACAATACAAAAAAGACAAGAGGGTGTTCAAAAAAAACCGGGTAGCACCTAAGCGCGTCAAGTCATCACCGGGGCGTCTCATTTTAAAACGTTTTATTACCCCAGCAAGAGATTGTAGGGTAGGAACATCACTAGTATAACGCGCCTGGTATTTAAAAAACCACACAAAAAACAAGAGGGTGTTAAAAAAGCCCGGGTCGCACCTGAGCGCGTCAAGACGGCACCGGGGCGTCTTATTCCAAGCTGTATTTTCCGTCGTCCTGTTCCTAAACTCTTACCACGAAGCCTGATATTAGAAGGTAGGAACGTTACTACTAATAGGAATTTAAAACGCACTCGGTATTAAAAAACAACAAAAATAACAAGAGGGTGTTAAAAAACCCGGGTCGCACCTGAGCGCGTCAAGTCGGCACCGGGACGTCCGGCGTAGGAGGCCACGCCGCTGGTCGGCGAGGCCAAAGACGCGGCCACGCTGAGTTCCGAGGCCGGGGTTCCGAGTGCGGCCGCCGTCCCGAGGCTTTGGGCCGCAGCCGCCATCTTCTCACCGGGCGACAACAGGTACCCGTAGAGATTGGCTAAACAAGCAACACGCCACACGCAATGAGAGCAAAAAACAAACGCACACACGCAACGAAGTTTTTGGGGCAGATTTCATCTCGACACTCAGTCGCGAATGCTGGGAATTTAAAGCTTCGAATAAAAAGTCTCGTGGGAATTTTTATTTTATAAACAGATAAAACGGGAGGATTTTGCTAAATTTGATAAATTTAAGCTAAAGCTTGGAATTTTCGTGTTGTTAGAGCTGTAAGTTCCCTTATTTTTTTGGCTCCAAATGTTCTAAGGGCCTACTTTACAATGACTTTTGTAAATTCTTATTTTACAAATCTCCGCCTACTTTTTGTAAAATACATGATAACGATTAAAGAATATACGGGACGGTTTATGACACCTGAATCCAGGGGGAGTATTTTCGCTCAGTAAGGAAAGTGTACGGCATCCGTACTCTGCGCTAATTGGTCCGCTCTCACCAAATCGATAATCCGTCCGGTATATCCTTTATTGTTACAGAAAGAAGGCGAGGAGTGAAAAATTTACATGCGTTTTTATCGTTTATGTAACAGACCCCTAGAACACTTGAAGCCGAAAATACGGAAAACTCAAAGCTCTAATAGCATGAGAACTCAGAGTCTTAGCCTAAATTTAAGCTTAAGTTTAAATCTAAGCCACTTGACTTAGAGCAAAATGCTCTAAGTTAAATCTGCTTATAAAATAAAAATACTTACAAAAGTTCTTATTTGAAGCTTAAGTTCCCAGTGTTAGCGACGGTACCAAGATTCCTTTTACCTTAACAATCGCATTCAAGAAACAAATTTTCAGGGCGAACCGAATAGTTATTACGATGTTCGAGAAAAGTACAAAAAAATTCACCTTAAATCAAAAAAAGTGGGTGAGATATCGCTCAGTTTCAGCCCAATTTTTTTACAATCTTTAAACTGTCAGTTTTCCTATTAAAAAATAAACTCTTTTCATATAAAAGTGCGCAATTTCTTGCCAAATTCTTTTGGCAATGCACATCGCTTCAGGATTTTTATGGAAATTACAAAATGTATCTCGATTCTGTTCCTAAACGTTCACTCATTCGTGTAAACGCATTTCGGACCGTCCAACCTAATTGCACTGAAGAATGCGTTTATAAACTGAGAAAGCAAGCTGGCTTATTCAAACGTATTTTTTTCTTATTCTGCGCGATTAACAGCTACATACACATGCTTAATAACAAGTTCGCGCTAATAATTTTACGTTCGTTAATCAGCGATCATTGTGCCTACATTGCCCGAATCGAATCTTGTTTCTTGAATACGAAATGTTAAAAGGCTTTTTAGCACGAGCTGATTTCTGTTATTTTTGAAATTTTGTTTAAAATTTGCTTAATGTCCTTAGTTTTTATTCGCAACAATTATGGCTAAAAAACAGTTAATTGTATCTACGACTAAGTGTAAGAAGTGGCAACGATAGGCAGCGTACAATAAATGAGTTAATTAACCTATAATTTATTAGTTATCTGCTTTGTAGATCACCAAATTGCCAATGACCGGTTTTCGTTTTTTATACTTACTTCGAAAACTAGAATAAAATCCTGTAAATAAATATTTCCTCGAAAACTTAAACTATATACTCAATCAAAAAAGTGTAATTAAATTCGTATTAATATAGTTCATGCTGTTTAGACTAGATCATTCGTTTGTTTGAAATTTGTAATTTGTATGGAGGTATAGAGAAATAACTTTTGCAAAAAACCATGATTATGGTGGCTGAATGTTTTAAAATGTTTTAATTGTTATCAACTTCAAAAAACATTTCTAAAAAGTAAGTTAAAACTAAAAGCAGATAATAAAAAACATGCGGCTGATTTGACCATTTCTAACCAAAAGTTTTTGCAAAGAAAATAATATTATTAAATTACATTTTTAAATATTCCTGCTGCAACCTGGCCACGATTAAAATTAGTCTGACAGCAAATTATTTGGTTTTTTTTTACATCAGTAAACCGATCACTATTCCAAAAACAACAAAATATTCAGCTCGTACGCACTAATAAAATATATGGTATTGACATGAACAGAAACACGGCACAGTTTATTTAGAACATAGCTATGAAAACGTTGTATATTAAAGTGTTTATTTTTTATAAATTATATTTTGATTCTGTTTTTCTTGCCCTTTTTATACTTTGTACAAGAAAAAACTGTTCACACTGGCAAATTCTCGCCACAAAAATGTTGCTTAAGATGGATTTTCAGTACCACACAAGGAGTCCAATGTTTTTCTGCTAATTAATCGTATACTGAATCGTATTTACGAAAACGACAAGACCTTGCCGTGTATTCCATACAGTACCCGACGTATTGGTGTTTGAAAATTTAATTCTTAGCTTTTGATCGCCGGACATTTGATGCTCAGTATTATCGCAATTCGCAGCGCAATTTATTTGATAAAATTTGCTTGATTTTTAGGTTTCGCTTAAGCTTAGGAAAACGTAAGTTTTTTATTCCGTGGTGCAGGGTATGTATAGCCACAAGCAGGGGACTTGGATCCATTGGAAATTTTTATGAACTTGAGCCACGAACAATAGGAACTTGTAACCCTTCGGCAAAAATCGGTTTGGGATTAGATTAAGGCTTCGCTTAGGCTTGGGTAAACGTTTTAGCTATTTTTGTTTTCGGCTTTAAGTTCCCAACTTACGGCTCCAAGTTCCCGTATATTTGGCTCCAAGTTATAGCTCCAAATTCATTCGGCTCTATCGACCCTAAATCCATTCCGCGGTTTATTGCTAACAAATTGCGTTGCTAAAACATTTTGTATCTCACTACCGGGAATCAACTGCACGAGGATCAAATGCTAGGAATCCAATTTCCCAGAATCGACTTTTTAACGCCGGGCGTGACGAGGCCTTACGACGCAAGGCGAGGCGAGATAAATCAAGACACTATTGGCGAGGCCTTGCTCTTTTTGAAAATACGGTTCATACAAATACCGCATCCGCTATTGTAAAAAGTCGTATGCAATTTCATATGGGCGTGAAAATCAAGACAAACTTTTTATATATCGACCGAACACAATATCGTGTTACTCTGACACAAAGAGTCACAATCAGTTTAAAATCAAAGTGACTCTGACTTATTTTGTTTATCCTGTTTGTGTGTTAAGAGATAAAAAGAGTCACCGTTACGAGCATTTTATAATGATTTTGACTCATTCTGTCATAGTAACGTCGGTATAATCGAGCACAGGGATGTCCCTAACGGATAGAATGTACTTCCTTATAGAAAAAATATATAATACTATATAATATATATATATATATATATATATATATATATATATATATATATATATAGTATTATATATTTTTGCTTATAGTATATTTAATCCATTTTAATCAAATTTTCAATGGCGCAAAATCTACAGCTCTTTCAATTTGCTCAAATTTATTTATAAAAGCAGGGTGGAAAACTATATCAATAAAATTTTTTTGCACTATGTAACAACAAACCTGCCGTGTATTGTTCAAACGCAGCATTTATACATTGAGGTAAAAATTAAAAACAAAATATAATAAAAAGCATTAGTTAATATAAATATACACTAAATCAAATTTGTGAGTGAAAAACGTTCGCAAGCTAAACTTTTTTTCTATTTTTGTTAGAAAAATTCCATCGTGTATGTATTTTTCCCAGCAAATAAGAAAAATTATTTACCATCAGGGTCCAAGCTTCAAAAAAAGCCAATTACTGATAGCATAACTTAAATTTAAAAATCAAAGACGTATTGCTTTGTTATAATTAAAAACAGATTTTTTAAATACTCCACTCCACAAAAAACAATGTTACAAAAACAATCGTGTGGTTTCTTATCACTCCAAATTTATAATATAAAAAATTCTTTTGTTTTAGATAATAGCATTATAAAAATTTTCGTGAAGCTTTTGACTCTACTAGTTAAAAATCTATAATTAAAAATCCGACTACGAAAATGTAAAATACACTATTGTTAGAAAGGGCGAGCTTTTGAAAACTTTTTGCAACCGTGGGAAAATCGAGCTATCTTGTTACAAAGTTAAAAAACGGATTGCTGTTTTAAAATATTAAATTACAAATTATGAACAAAGGTAAGGAATTAGATTTGCAAGAGGAGCAGACGTTTTACAATTTTACACTCTTAAACGGTACGGTACTATTTCATATAGACTTCCTTTGTAATTGTAATTGACACACGTATGTACTTTCATCTTTGATAAAATAAATGAGACCTATATGAAAAACTTTCACAAGAGCAAGTTATTTCCGTAAATCAATAATTAGTAATTATGAACTTTTTTCCAGAAAAAACTCTAAAACTCGTTTATTAAGTTTAATTTACAATTACAAATTAAATTATGAAATAGGTCCAAACAATTTTGGAAAGATACCCGTATTAGAACACAGTACGCCAGCGAGGTATTTTAACTGCACACGTTAAGTTATTTATTGGAATAAAACCATGCGATAAACTTTTTAAAACTTAAAAATATGGGCAAAAAATAGCTTTTACATGCTTAAACCAATCTCACCACAAATGTTAACTAAATTCTAAGAAAAAATTCGTTTTAACTCAAATGTTTATAAAGATAAAATAATTAGCTGACACCTTTGACGAATAAAAAAAATGCTTTTGCTATTTTCTGCAGAATTTATTCAAGGGAATGTTTACCAAAGGGACGGCAAAAATTAAACATAATGAGGTGTGACATTTGAGTAATCCACCCATTTAAAAAAACTTCTTTTCTTAGCAATATTGGAAATTAAAAACTTTTGTCCAAACCATTAGATTATATAAAAATCACATAATAACGACGATTTTGGTGTTAAAATCGAAGCAACACAAAGGGATAGTTTGCTTCGAAGTGACAAGTGACGGCGCGTTGACAGCGCAAAATAATAGCAAGAATACATAATATATAGAGAGAAGAATGTAGCACTCAATATAAACTTTTGCTACTATGCTGGTTCCAACATAACACAAAACTGGCACACCGGTGGGCCAGTTCTAGCACACCGGTGGGCCGGAAATGGCACACGGTGTGCCTGAACTGGCCCACCGGTGTGCCAGTTTTGCGTTATGTTGAAACCAGCATAGTAACAAAAGTTTATACTGAGTGCTACATTCTTCTCTTTATATGTTATGTATTCTTGATAATAGTAACCGTGTAACATTGTTAACGCGCGCGGAACGTGTTGTCACTTGTCATTCCGCCCTAAACTAGCCCTCGAATGCTAAAATTTTCGTTCATATAGAAAACAGAGCCGGTGATTGACGTATAAAATTAACGCGATTCGAATTACCGCATAATTGACGTTTTTATTGCAAGGAGACAAATCGGTGCGGAAATTACACCAGTGGTGAGTTTGATTTAACGGTGTAGTAGGTCGTTGCTCTGACACAATGAGTCGGAAGCGTCATAAAATGCGCATAACTGTGACTCTATTTATATGTTAACACACGAGTAATCCAAACGAAACGAGTCAGAGTCACGTTGAATTTAAAATGACTCCGACTCTTTGTGTCGGAGTATAGACGAGTAGTACACGTACGTACTTGGCGCGTAAGTGTAAGCGGCTTGATCGTCGCTTCGCCCGCTGCGGACCAGCACAGCTCCGCCGGGCAGTGCCAAACCTACAATCACAATGCAAAATATCCGTGTAACTGACTTAAATTCGGCCAGACTTAATTTCGGCCACCGAATATATTAAGCTCTCATGGGGCGAGTCCGCTAAAAGCGGGCTTGGAACGTGCCAAGATAGCCTGGTGTTTAAAAAGCGCTAAAACTAGAGGCTTTTAATATCATTGGCGGAAATTTTTTGAAGAACCATTCAAAGTTGATGGGCGGAGCTTTTTAGGTCAACTCTTGTTGAAAAAAAGATTTTCCGCGTAAAAAACATTACAGAAAAAAATTTGAAAATATTTCTTTGGAAGTAAAGTTAAAAAATGAATTGAACTAAAAATGTCTATTTTAAGATAAATTTAATATCTTTTTTAAATGCAATTTGTGATTTTTTTAAGCTTATTTTGTGATGCTAAATTAGTATGGTGTTAAACCGATCTAAACAATTAGGTGCTAAAAGAGCCCTTTTATTTTGTTGAAAGTTGTGCTTGTTTAGCCTGAGGTTTGTTGGCACGTGGTTGCGTGCCAACAAAACCCCAGGCTTCGGCCTACATTACAGTGTAGTGTACAGGTTTTATTAAAATTACAGTTTAAATTAAATTAGTTTATAATCACTGATTACCTATATTTTAATAATATCCCGTTTAGCTTATAGTTGTGTTTCTATATATAGAATACATTTATTAACATATACAGTTTATTTTATTTTTTTGTTTATAAATTTGTTTCGTAAATTATTTCGAGCATTTGGGTGCTCAAATAGCACGTTGTTTCAACCCTAGGCTATCTTGGCAAGTTCTAAGCCCGCTTTTAGTGGACTCGCCCCAGAACGCAAAATTATGCGAATCAAATGCACATCAAGATCAGTACACGCTGCTCTACCATACGCTGTTCATTACATAATTTTGCGCATGTGGCGAAAATAACAGCCGGTGGCCGAAATTAAGGCTGGTAGAATTTAAGCCAGTTTCCCTACTAACAAAAAAATCCAAAAAAAGTCGGTAGTTTTAAAATTTTTATGGCTGATTAAAGGTTAAAGCGTAAAAATTTATCAATTTTTTTTATTTTAGAATATACAAATAATGATAAAAAAATGCTGTTTATTACAATTTTCAACATATCATTTTGCTATACAAATTTATATTGTAATTCAAAAAACTACGGCTGGCTGGCATTAAATTACTATAATTATGTACAAAAAGAGTGTGCACTAAACAAAAAGCTATGGTGTATTTATGAGAGATAATTACAAGGAAATCATAGTGTTTAGCAAGAGCTTTTACAAACAAATACATAATTTCGCTTAATTTATTGCTTCTTTTTTGACGGTTTTTTTTTCAATACCCAACAGTTGGGCTGGCTGCGGAGACCGGAAAATTTTTTTAATAATTTCAAACCTGTTGTGAATTTGAACATTATTTTTTAGTTCAGTTGCTATTATGCTAATTACACATTTGTTTCCCATACACAGCTCTTGTATATTTCGGACGTGTTCGATAAATTTCGTTGCAGTTTTAAAGTTTATAAAACTTTAGCGCAAAGTAAATTTGCAGTTTTTTTTTCTGTCGTGCGATTAACAAAAATCACTAATTTACGGCGTTGGCATAAATCGACCTCTGTTAAAAATATCAGCAACCAAAACTTTTCGCCGGTGCACATCTTTTTTGTAAAATCTTAAAACTTTCGCAAAAAAAATCTATTTTCAAATTATAAAAGCGGAGCGATGAAATTTTTTATTCCAAAGAAATACAGGTGCAATGTGAATATTATCTACGCAGTGTATAAATTGCATAACTGACCGCTCGTCTTGCAGATCTGACTTTCACATTTAAAAAAATTTTTTACATAGTACTCAGTTCGTTTGTGCATTATTACCACTGTTAAAAGGTAAAATATAAAATTAAAAGAAACAACTGCTGGCATTCTTCAAGTATAACCCATTCAATTACATGGACTGCTTTATGTATAGACGAACAGATAGTTTAAAACCGTTATATTTTAAGTAGAGCTAATCAAATTAAAATAGTTTTTTTATTAATCTCTAGAAAAACGAACTCAAAAATTTTATCCTGATAAAACTCATGAGTAACCTAAATTGTGTACTGTACACCTTAGTTTCCCTAAGCAACGGAACCTAAGCAAAACATTAAAAACAAACTAAACTTTAAATTTAGCTTGATTTTGATGTTTTGCTTAGCTTGCTTAGGGTAACTAAGGTCTACAACTACGATTAGATTATTTATGAATATTATCACGATCATTTATATAAAAAATAACGGTTTTAAACTATTAGTTCGTCTATACTTAAAGTATTCCGTGTAATTGAAAAGGTTATAATTAAAGAATGCCCAACTGCGTTCAACAAAAATGCGCGAGTTCTTCTTTCGACAATGCTGCGGGTTGTGGAATTTTTTCGCGATTTGCAATACGTCATTACTCTGACACAATAAGTCAAAAACCTCATAAAATAAGCGTAACTGCGACTCTTTTTATCTTTTGACACACAGATACTGTAAACGTTTTTAGTCGGAGTCAAGTTGATTTTAAACTGATTGTGACTCCTTCTGTCAGAGTAACGACGAATGGTTAAATTATATACGTGTTCTCGAAAATAGAAATAGAATTTATATATATTAGGGCACAGCAGCATTGATATTATGGTCGCTTTGACACCTCCTGCCATCTAAGCATGGGTTAAACTCCACACAATGCTCACTTACCGGGGTAATACATTGTGTTAGCAGCACCACTATACGTTCCCAATCGTGGTAAACATGAAGCGGCGTAAGAAGCTAAAATACAAAAAATATATCTAACTTTCTATACATATAAATAGCGTAATATTTAGTAACACAACTACATATGATTTTATCACTTATGCTGCTGTATAAAAACAATATAACATACATATTAAAAAATCTAAAAATTATTAATATCTCAGGATTTAAACCATTTCGCAAAAAACTATACAGTAGAACATTTTTAATGAATTTGCAAACCAAACTAGCTCTGAAAATGGAGTAGTAAAAAAGCGAAATGTTTAGACCGAAAAGTTGTATTGATTGGATGGAATAAAAAACTCACTCAGTACATTTTTTAACAATAGTGAAATCGCTGCTTTTCACGTTAATGGTTGTTTTTTTACATATATAACCTTTTCATTTAAATAGTTAAAAAGTGACGTGTTCGCGATTGTCAAAATTTGTTGTAAGCACAATTTTTCCCAAATTTCATTCCATATATTTTATAAAACATAATATGTTTTATAATATTATTATCAAATCAACGAACACTATAAGATTACAAATAGCATATATGTAAAAGTGGATAGCACATTTTTACATGAGTTTATAAGCTACTTTTTTAATTTAAGGGTATTTTCGCGATTTATATAGGAATTGGAACCTGATCAGCCAATAGTTATTTTAGACACCCAGTTCAGTTTAAAGACTAAGTCCTAAATAATCTATAATAAACGTTAACCTTAAAATCAGTACAAAATGAAAACTTTAAACTTTGAAGTGTTTTTAAATGAATCAACTCCAGGTTTTACATATCACAGTATTATTATCACTAAAAATTTTTATATTAATTCGACAGCGACATTTTTTTAATTTTTTAACTTCTTTAAAGGCTAAAATTAAATTAAAAACATAAACAAGCTGCTATTTATATTATTGAAAAAATTACATAATGAAGTTTGAGTATATGAAATATAAATACAGTACTAATAAAAAAAGTGATACAAAATACTTTACACAAAGTAAAATTAGGTAACTGTTTTAAAGTCAGCCCTAATTTCGGTCACTGGCTGTTATTTTCGCCATGCACAAAGTTATGAAATAAACTGCATATATAGCTTGTTGACATGACATGACAATTTATCTAGCTATATACACTGTTCATTCATACGTTTGCGCCTGACAAAAATAACAGCCGGTGGCCCAAATCAAGAGGTGCCGAATTTAAATTAGTTTGTCTAATTAAAGTTTTAAGAATGTTAAAAAACAGACCTAAAAGTGGCCAAAATCAAGACTGACCGAATTTAAGTCAGTTTGTCTAATTGAAGTTTTAAAAAAATGTTAAAAAACTGACCTAAAAGTGGCCGAAATCAAGACTGGCCGAATTTAAGTCAGTTTGTCTAATTGAAGTTTTAAAAAAATGTTAAAAAACTGACCTAAAAATGGCCGAAATCAAGACTGGCCGAATTTAAGTCAGTTTGTCTAATTGAAGTTTTAAAAAAATGTTAAAAAACTGACCTAAAAGTGGCCGAAATCAAGACTGGCCGATTTTCAGTAAGTTTGTCTAATTAAAGTTTTAAAAAAATGTTAAAAAACTGACCTAAAAATGGCCGAAATCAAGGACTGGCCGAATTTAAATAAGTTTGTCTCATTAAAGTTTTAAAAAAAATGTTAAAAAACCGACCTAAAAGTTGTTCGGGTATGCCGTAAATGCTCCTGGCAGCAGCGGCGCGATTTTTAGAGAGCTGCAGAGGAAGCATTACTTCTTTGGGTTGGGCTTTTTTGCATTCCACCTGTATACATATAAAAATTCTATGTACATAAATTTACACAAAATAGTTTATTAAAAAAACATTAACAGTTTGAAAGAGATGGCTTCAAGTTCCCTAAATAGGGTTCAAAAGTCTTTAATTTAGGTTTTAAAGCCCAGCTTAAAAGTACCTCGGGTGTAAGTTACAGAAATCAGGAAATTGAGTTTTGTTGTAGGTTGGAACTGTGTTAACTATAACATATATTATTTTCAAAACTAAGTTTATTTTTCTTATGACGCATGGTAGTTAAACTTCTCATTTTTTATAAAACATGTATAAAAATATATCCAGCATTCAAAAAACATATACATACACAATGCAACGTGTATTTCTTCAGCAATTCAAATTTGAAATGATAATAGGTGTAACTTCAACCGTCCCAAAAGGGGTTGGGATAAGTTTTAACCCTGTGGGAAATAAATCTTATTGGAAATGAGGAAAGAATTAATGCTATATTTTTATAAAAACATCTTTATAAACCGATACTTATTTGCATTTCGTCTTTAACTGACAAACAAACTGTTTTGCTTTATTCTTTCTTATTGTTTATTCATTTCTGGAGTTTCAACTCACCATTTTCCCGTTGATCTCATGAAAATGAATCTCACAGACTTTTTCCACAACATCTTCGTCTTCAAATGTAATAAAACCGAATCCTAAAAAAGCGTTTAAATTTGTTTGTTTGCTTGCTTAATTTGCTAACCCTCACAAACAATGCTGTAAAATTTAATTATTGTTCCTTTAGTCCCTGATGTTGGTTTTTTTTGTTTCTAAAATAAATTTAGGGTTTTACAGTGTATTCCACATAAGAATTTTTTCTAAAAAAAAACCCAAATTTTTTGTGAATTTTATAATCTTTTGCAAATATTTGTATCAAAACAGATTTTTTTTTAAATCTTGATTTTGAAAACACATTTGATTTTCACAAAAACTTGATTTTTATATTTTCATTCTGTTTAAGCATTTTTTAAAACTTGGAACGTTCATAATACTTATTAAAACTTTTTAAAACTTAGAGTGTTCACAGAAATATCACTACGGAATGACGATAGAAATATCTTCTTTTGCATTACATTAAAAAATTCCAAAATATATGAAGCCACCCCCGCGGGATTCGACTGAAATTCAAATAACCTTGACTGAGTGTCAAATACTGAAAACGTTTGTCTGAATGAAAATATCTTCCCTTCCCTTTCAAACAATATTTTCAATACTATCCATCCACTTTACTGCAATACAAGAATAGGACCTGCAAAGGTTTTATTCTCACGACGACCTTGATGTTTCGGATTATCCTACCAGCAAAATAAGCTCCAACCAACAAAAAAAAAATCATCAATATTATTATATTTTATTATGTTTGGGTAGAAATAAAAGTTTAAAACCGAGAGAAATAGAATTTTGTCAAAAAAATTCTAGAAACTGCCGACATCCGCCCGAAATAAAGTCTTGCGTGTTACTGCAGACATCATGCGCTTGAAATGTGGAGAACATTCTAGTTTTATAAACCGTAAAAAAGAAATTTTCGAAAGGTACCTCGATATTTTTTGAACGCCTACAGTGGACGGATTTATTTTTTTAGGTGTATTCCAGAAAAATTTTGGAGCTGATGTCAATCCTGATGCTTTTAAAGGAGCAATATTAAAATTTAGTTTGATTGAATCGTTATCGAAGAACAAAATTAACAAGAACAGACCCGTTGTGTAAAAAAACCTGCTTTAACAAAATATCAGAATCTTGGCTTTTATATTAAACGTATCATCAAAGGTGGATAATCTAATAAAGGTATGTCATAGCGCTCTGTAGCAGCGTGCATCATAAAATCCAATTCGGGCCGCACGTCCGGCCAGAAGCCGCACGTCCGGCCAGTAGCCGTATGTCCGGCCAGAAGCCGCACGTCCGGCCAGAATTGGATTTTATGATGCACGCTGCTACAGACCGCTGTGACATACCTTTATTAGATTATCCACCTTTGGTATCATGACATCCAAGGAGGCTCCCCTCAAGTTAATTTTGATCTCATTTATTTGGTAACTGCATAATTTTTATTAAGTATATGAATATATATGAATATAAAATGAGCCCAGTCAAATGCGATATAAAAATTTTTTGGTTAATAAAAAATTATTTGATTTCATAACACCGTAATTTAATAGTTTATTTTGATATATTTTTGTACAATTAAACTTTGATTCAAATTCCATAACTTATAAAATTTCGTTTGTATTCGTAAACCACCGCAAATTTTATTCAAATGTCTTATTGCTTTCTTCCTACTTTCTACAGTACGTGTAAATTTGCGCAAGCACTTCATGTTGAAACAAGACTATTTTCTTTTTATTAATAAAATAAAATAATGTTTTGGCATTTAAAATTCTTAAAACGAACTGTTTAATTAAAAGTCCCCAGTGTCTTCCCAGTGTTTATTAAACCATTTGTATGGTTTCGTTAATAATCAGTCAGAGAAAACCTGTTTGCTGTGTCTTAATGCACCAGCGTTCGCATTTCTTTTCCATTTGCTACACAAATTAGAAAGCCTCCAAGTGTATCAACTGCCACCCGCTGTAATCTCGTTTAAATTTGAGCATTATTTGCTATTAGATCAACAGTCCAATGTAAAACTAACGATCGATCATTTTGAAAATAAAAAACCCGGCTAGTAAATAAAAATAAATCAACAAACAACAATACTGTTAAATATATTTTAAAACTGTTACAGGCGCTTCTTTGCTAAATCCCGGTTGAAAAACCTACTTCCAATGTTTTCTTCATTTTGATTTTAAATTACCTAGCTTCATTCCTTATTTTTATTTATTAATTCCTTTTGTTTTTTTTTTGGTCAAAAACGCTCATACCCGAATAACCGTTGAAAAAAAAAACACTAAAATGTGACAACTACGGCCAAGGCACTGCCAGCAACATTTAAAAAAAATAATTAGTCTTAATACGTTTGTAGTTTATAAGACACGTTACTATAAGAAATAGTGGTTTTTGGTTTCAGAAAACTCAGTCACACTGTGACGATTTTTAAAAGCTCTATTCATTTAAAACCTAGTCACCGACGTTCCATTTAATTTTGGGCTATTTCTGACAACTATATATTTTCAAATTTTAAACTTATTTACAAGTTTTCCGCAACATTTGCTTTTTGGAGCCTTTTAAAGAAAATTTTTTTAAACAAAATAACATTCAAGATTTTATTTAATTTTTTTCAATAAACTAAGTATTATTTGAGTAAGTTTATCAATTTAAAATGGGGTTGCATATGTTTTTAGCTTGCTCCTCTGAGATCATATCGAAATATTTAAACAGAAATATGAAAAAATAACGAAAAAGATGTTCCCCTGTCAAATCGAAATACATTTTTTTAAATATAAAAAATAAGGAAAAGATGTTCCCCTGTCCTATCAAAATATTTAAAAACTAATGTAAAAGCATAACGAAAAAGTTAGTCCCCGGTCCTATCCAAATATTTTTAAAAAGTGTAAAAAACAAAGAAAAATATGGTCCCTGTCCTATCGAAATATTAAAAAACAAATGTAAAAAAATCACGAAAAAGATGGCCCCCGGTCTTGGATGATGTTGAACCCTCTCCCTTGGCAGAAATTCACTCGTCACGGCCGGGCAGCTTATCCCTAATTAACTTCGTCACAACAAGCTTAATAAGCTAATCTCATTTAAGGGCTCTAGGCTACGCGCATATACACTACGCCCGTCCTGAAACCTATTAGCGCCAAGCGTAAGGGTATGTATATGTTTCGAGGGTCCCCGGCCCGTGATTGAGTCTATTTAGGGGAGCCACGTTTCAGAAGGCACTCGACCGCAAATCTACTACAACATCATTATGCATAAGAACACTAAAATAAAAAAAACTTTTTTAATTGCTCTTTTTGAGTTCGTTAAATTCGAAATTTTACTGATAATTTTTTTAAAATGTTAGTTTTTATCGATTTTTTCTGTCAAAATATGTTACATATTTTTAGCGAAACTAATGAACATAAGTGCTGCGTACATTGTATAGGATAAAAAAACATTTTACATTTTATGATTACGTCCAATTACACCGGAAACTCGGTAATATGTCTAGACGATTTCCTATCGACATTGAATAAAAAATATAAATGCAAAAAATTCAATATAAAAAAGTATAAATGTAAAAAATAGAAATGAAACAATAAACTAAATAAGTTTTTTTATTTCAATTTTCAAGTTTAAATGCCATTGACGAATTTCTGACAATTTTTTAGTAAAAATAATTTTTTTGCTATAAAAGTTTTATCATTCTAAAGGGTAAGGTAGATTTTGTTTTGACAATAATCTCCCTTAAAATTATTTTTAGTTTTGTTTATTAAAAACAAAAGTAGTAAGAAATTTTTCTTGTTCCATTGCAAATTTATTTTTATTACTAAAATGAATTAAATGGATAAAAAAGATTCTTATGAGTTTAATCTTATATCCTGACCGCTTACGCTCAATATAATTTCAGAGTCAATAAAAAAAGGACTTAGTTCTATTAAAATTGGACTTATTTAAATGACTTTCATTCCGAAGAGACAGGCAAAAAGGCAAAGATTTATTTTAATCGGTTCCACTTGCAATAAAACTTTTTCTAGAAAAGAAAATGTCTTTCCAACTAGCCAGGTCAGTTAAACCCACGAACGCTAAATTGACCCAAAGGGGACAAACATATTTTTTTACAAAAATCTAATTAATTTTTATAAAGTGATTTGCACAATGAAAGCAAAAATAACAAAACTAAAAGCTAAACTTAAAGTAAAAGCAAGAATAACTCCTTATTCAAAAAAAGTTTAACCAGATCAGGCCGGGTTTAATTTTTTTAACTTCAACGGGTTTACTAAACCTCTTGTGCGTCTGTAAAGTTTTAAATTGAGCTAATTATTTTAAAAATATATCATTTGTAGTTTTAGGATTTACCGTGTCTTGTTTAAATTTTGATATTATCTCAAAAAAATATTTTTACAACTTTTCTCAGGTGGTAATTCCGTAAAGTTCGAGTGCGTTTTGTTTTACTGGGTAAATCTCTTCAAATTCATACATATTGCTTTTCGCGTTCAAAACAGAACCAGCCCCCTGTCACTTGTCGATACTGATAATGCTCCTTTGTCATATTAGCATCAATCGAAATCCTCAATTCATTGTTTGTCAGTCGCACAAGATGACGACGCTCCCACTAAATAATTCAGCCGAACCTTGTTTGTATGTGTTTCAGGAGATTCTGGACGAGCATCTACTTAACGATTCTTCACCCAAACATCCAAACTACACGTAAACGCCGATAGTGATAAGGAGCGGCTTTTCCTAATTAAACGCACGACAAAGAGTTTTTAACTCAATTCGCTTTAATTTTAAAACAGAATTAAAAACAAACAAATACCCTTGTTCCCGCGTTTCATCCACATTAGAAATAGCCCAAAGACGATATACGAATTCTTGTTTAAAAAATCCTGGTTTCAGAAAGAAATCTTGTATTGTTTTAAGATGTGTTTTGCCAACTCAGTAGACAGCAATTATATTAAACATCAGTTTTTTATTTAAAATTTTTTTACTTAGCTATTATATTAAAAAAAACGGCATTTTGTTGTAACCAACAGATTTCGCACTAAAAATGTATTTTACATTTTTTAAATTTACCCTGCAAGAAATATGACAACACCGCAATAAAAAATCCAAAAACATAGTGTTTAAACCCAATAGGTTATGTAACTATTATCCAACATAATGTTAGTTAAAAAAGTTTTTACCTCTATGCCTTTGTGTAGCTTTATCAAACATCAGCATTGCATCTTCAATCTGAAATGAAATTCAAAAAATTAGGACCAAGAAAGTTGCAATAAAGTAACATATTTTTATACAAATATACTATATCATTATTAAATTTTAATGTTTTCCTAACCTTGTTTAATTGTAACTTATGTGCAATACTTAGTGTAGGGTAAAATTTTTGTCGAAGTATAAAATTTTTACTCAAATTACGTTTGTGTTTTTTGCACTATTAATGTAACTAACTATGTTTTAAAAGAATTCTGGACTTTCCTGAAATTAAATTTTTTTCTTATTTATGATCTTTTTATTCGAATACCACATTTTGCGGTTTTAATTCTGCTTATTTTTACAATTATTAATAATATTATGAAACTCATAAAAATTTAATGTGACACCACAAGCCCCCTTATAAATCAAAACACACATCTATCTACCCGCAAGTTTTTATTATAAAAGGTACTATATTGTATTATATGTGTTTTATGATATTTCCTCGGAACAATACAGCTAGAGTGTAGAGTTTTCCACCACTTTGCTAGGAAATTATTTCTTTGAGATAATGGCGGGTTGATTTATGATCGCTACGCTGGGAAATGACCGCTCTTATTTTCTTTGGCGGCACGTATCTAAATTAAGCGCAAATGGCCGGGATGGATAAAATATTTGCTTTGAGCAAAGATCTCTATACCGGATACACTGATCAGCTTCACCCTTCTTATCTTTTATCGCCGCCTTATTTTTATCAAAAGACAGCCGAGTCAGGAACTACCATTTTGCACATTGTTAAAAACCAAATTCTTGCCATTAAAGTTTAAAATAAGCAAACGCTAGGAGAAATAGAGAATTATCGTTCGACAGTTCGGTTTTTATGAAATATATATTTTGAAATCAGATAATTCTTGAGAATCATTTCGTTTACAGTATACCGTCGTTACTACGGCAAAATGAGCCACAGTTCGTATAAAATATGTGTGTCTGTCACTCATTTTAAATTTAAAACAGGACCCTATTAACTATAGAATGATTCACAGTCACGTGTATTTTATAATGACACTGTATCATTTTGCCTTAGTAACGACGATACGGATGGAAGTATGAATAAGTTAAAATCATTTGGTTTATACCAATAATTTTTCTTGCTATAGCAACAACCAAATGTAACATTGTCCATTCGATCGAAATGCCTAGAATTTAATTTGCGGCACTGCCCAGTAACGAATAAGTGACCATGGGCAGTATTGCACTTCTAAGCTCATATATAATAAGATACATGCGTGATACATGCAAATCTCCTAACAAAAACCTACATTTATACTGCGTATTTTTAACTACGATCGTTTGGATTTTAAGTATACCGGGTATTACAGAACGATTCGGTCCTTTCAGAAAGTAAGAAACAAATGTAAAATTTAAAAAAACTTTTTATCACGATGGTGAGTGTGGATGAGAATTAATGACGTTTTGATCATGTTGACCCCCCCCCCCCCCTTCGATTATGTTGTTAATACCGTGTGTATTTAGGAATCCTTGTCTGCCTGAAATCTCATATTTGCCGCATGTGTGGGACTCAAGATCATTAAATTCTCCGATGAAGACCTGTGTTTTATCAACGTCAAACCTCAATTTTAATAAATGTTAAAATACTGGCCATTAGCCATGTAAAAGTGCGGTGATAATTAATATAGTTGGTATTTGAACGATCTAATAAGATTGCTTATTTCTTCGCTCATTGATGTTTGTCACATTATAAGTCCTAACGGGAAACGATATTAATATATCATTAAACAGTAAAAATCTCATTAAAATCGACCGTTGTATGCTTTCCTACCTTGATTAAAAAAACTATGAATAGAAAAAATAACTTTAGAAATATTTTTTAAAAAGTTTTTTTATGATTTTTTGGTAAGATTGCAACAAATTGGTATATTGTTAAATAAGTTTAAAGCGTATTAATAAATCTATAACAATTATTATCAGTAGGCAAATACTTTTTGACAGGTGAAGTTTTTTGTTTTAATTTCATGATCTTTAAAATATTAAATAAATCGTTCTCTTAAACCATTTTTTTTCAAATTAAATTAAACATTGGAGACAAGAGCTGGACTTTCTGCTTCGACAAGATAAGCTTGCCACGCGTATCCACGTACGTACACACTCTGTCGTTGGTAGATGCAGTCATTAACAACAACTTTTAAATCGCTTTGAAAAAAATAATTTCAGGGAAAGGCTTGAAAGAATTATTTCAAAAATTATAAAATAACCAGTTATTGTGCAATGCTTTATTATTAGTAGTGTGCCCTTATTTTTTATTTATTTTAATTTTACAATGATAAATTATTTTTGATTCCAGAATTTCATAAGGTTCTTTTTATGTTTTGGAATTTAAAATAACGGTTATTTTT